>PTEX01000087.1:588226-786939 GCA_003342815.1 Eudromia elegans | reverse complement strand
AAAGGAAGACAAAACATGTTTGAGGGAACCCACTAAGGAAGGCTCCATATGTGCATGTCCCAGTGGGAAAAGTTTTCTGTTCCCATGGGTCAGTGTGTCTAGCACAGCAAGAGATCCAGAAACCCTATAATCTGTTAGACAATCGAATCTGACTCACAGATGCTCACTTTGCACTTACAGCCACTCACATATACATGCACAAAACCAGTGTGCCTTATCCACTAAAAAGTCTTGAACACTTGTTTACTTGTTAGGAAACTATTTCAAAAGAAATTCTGAGACAAACACAGCATCCAGGTTTAAAAAAAATTGCAAAATGCTCACTGATGCTAGAAAGGGGTCTATTCCTGCAAGTTCAATCCCAGTTTTACGGATGAAAGTCTGTGAGTGAACCATTATATTGGACAAAGATATGTATGATCAGTTTTGGACTTCAAAATGAAAGCAAGAGGGAATTTGCATGTTCTGCTGCACAAATCATTTTCCGCTTTCTAATAAAGTATTTCTGAGGTCATAAACTGTTATACAAATTATTACAATGGTGTACTGAATTTCTGCTTCAAAATTACTCAGAATTACTCTGCTAAGAACTAGTTAACATAAGCTTAATAATTTTTATTCATAAGGAAACACGATTTAAGTATTTTCAGTAAGTCATATCTTAAAAATCACAGCATAATTATGGAAAATTATTACCTATAGCTTGAGGAAAGGAAACAACACAGCAAATCAGAAGGAAAGCAAGATGAGAACTTTTTTTAAATGACTATGGTGATCATTTTGTATTAATATAGTAATGAGCCAATTAGTAAAAGGCTGAATGGACAGAGACAGTATGCCTGTCTTTCTGCTTGCTCACCCATCAAACAAGGGCATTTCCCATTGTGTGTGTGTCTGTGTGTGTGTGCATGCACTTGAGCAAATCTGCATGCTTTTGACCCGCCTTGCAGTGATTTAAAATACTACAGCTGCAGTAGAGTGCTCACAGCATGCTCAGCCATATTTCAGATAGCAAATACATGTCAAAAGCACAATTGTGCATGAGGCAAAACCATGCAACACCATACTAGGAAGAGGACCCACAGAAGACAGAAAAGAAAAAGCTGAATACCAAGTAAACTTATTTCCAGTCATTGTTAAAAACTGGCTTAAGTATTATCCCCTGCAAGTGCTACTGCTAACACTCCAAAATACATATGCTATTTCTTTCTGATATTCACTCTCTCCACAGGCACATTACATCAGGTGCGTGTGACCATGAGGACTATGGATTGCAAATGGAGCCACTCTTGCCCTCTGAAAAGACCAACAGCAGCTCCTACAATTTTGGAAGCATTGGAAATATTTTTCTCCTTCCAGTCTGGGCTGCAAACTACCTGAGGGAGAAAGGAGGTGTGTGTGGTAGAAGGGATGGTGCAAAGGGACAGGGAAAGAGGAACTAAGGAATGCACACTCTTCCTGAAAACTGTCAGGCTACAGACAGCACCTCTACAGGTGCAGCTCTTCGTGGAAAGCTGAATATCAGCATCAACCCCAAATTACTCTGAGGCTAACAACCCCATACTATGAAATTTTAGCCCAACTGACAAAAATGTTTAAGCTTTTTGAAAAACATTTGCATTCATTGTTATTGATGCATTATTAAGCAATATTTTAAGGCAACACATTATTCTCCTGAAAAACACCTTACTCACAAAGTAGTCCATAAATTGATTTCCAGACTAGGTTTAAGGAAGATGAGTACCCATAAACCTGGCAGAATTAATTACATTTTCGTGAATGAAAATGTAACATTGGTATTTATTCATCCTGTTTTCCATCTGAGAGCACTTTTCTGGGATCACAGCTGCAAGTCATTTTATTCAGAGAAGCTCCGTCAAGGGAATGAACATGCCAAAAGTGTTTGTAACCTTTGCCAAAACACCTATTCTTCTGTAGCCTTCTACAGCGTCGACATTACTGAAGCAGCTTTGGGAGCCTTTGACAAACAGAACTATACAAACCTTGTGTCTGTAATTCACTGGTGCACAAATAATTTCTTAGTTACTCACTTCCCTTTGAGAATGCTGTTAACAAGCTGCTTCTGCTTACTTGATCCCTGACCTTATAGCAGCTTTGGGCTTCTTGCTTTCCATTCCACTTGCCTGTATAATGGTTCAGTTACTTACAAGGTTAAAAAGGCAGGTGGGGAAGGATACAAATTTGATCACCTATTACAGAGGATGCCAGAAAACTAACAAGGAGTACCGAGAGAAGGTTCCGTCTCAGCCCGGAAAGGCTAATAATTGATTTGGCTGTTAGCGGAGCATTTGGATTTCCCCAAGTTAAAAGCTGCATGAGGTCAGATGCCTGTGCAAGGGCCTCATTGTCTCCAAGTGATTGACCAAGCATTTAAACTGGTATTTTGCTACAGCAATTTTTTTCATTGTCTTAAAGATAAAAAAAAGTCAGATAAAGATATTTTTGTCCATGATACAGTTATACAAACTAGACATCAAACAAATACGTGCATGTGTGTACTTGTTTAGAAAAACAGATCTGATTACCTGTGGCTCCTGCATATACCACAGTTGACATACAGTCATGCATCATGAAAAATTTTGATGGTAACTCTGAAATTTAGTATAGTAGGAGAGAGTGGTCGTCTATATGCATGCCTGCTATTAAGCAGCCAAAGAGATAATTTATGTCAGGACTTGCTCTGGTACCCTGGGCTTCATATTTATGCTGGAAAAGAATAGGTTTTGATCTCACTCATGTATTACCCTTAATAGTCTTTAGTGTGATTTCAGAAGTGCTGGGGACAGGTGGAAGCATTGTGGATGGGTAGCCATATGTACATATGTAACTCTTTTTGAATATTTTATGTAATTCTTTTTGAATATTTTACTAAGTGAGGACTTTATGAGCACAAAAGTACACAAAATGTCCCCACAATATTCCCTTTTGGCAGTAACTCTCAGTGAAAATATGTAGACTAAAAAGAGGTGCACACTGAGGGACAAATTTAGACTGTCCCTCCTCATGAAGACTGAGGTGTCATCTTCGGCACCAATATTAAGTAATTATTCCTGTCAATTAGATGCTTAGGTTCTGCCTAGAAAGAAATTATAGCATCAAATCTCAGTGGTCACTTCCTGGCAGGACATCAATTAAATAAAAGTTTTAGACGTCCTTTTCACCTTCTATCCTGGCTGATACTTTTGCATTTACATGTTCACTTGCTTTCATTTCTGCAAGAGCAAAAAAAAATTTGAGAGGTGCTGAGCAACTATCAGTACCAACATTTCCATGTATTATTGCAGAATCAATAGGAAATAGGAAAAAAAGGCTAAAACAATGAGCTTTAAGTACCAGAACCATCGTACTTACCCCAGTATGAAGTCATGCACAGCAGCCTGTTTTTCCTGGACATACAGAAGAAAAAAAACTTGCAAACTTAACTGAAAGATCACTTTGTGCTCTAGCAAGCCTTGTGCCTACATAGTCGTCCCAGTAGCTGTTTTCCGGTACAGATTGCACAAGAGTCAACTAATCCTTTTTAATATAAAATAAAACCCATTGATTTCAGTTTCTGGTTATTCCAGAAGAAAACTCAGTAGAGATGGAAGCAGATTGGGAAAAGAGACGACTCTATGTCATTAATATGAGCTGAGTGAAACATCAGATAAGATCAGACAACACAGATCTAACTGAGACCAAGTTCACCTGCGGATTCCATGCAGTCTTCCGCTCAGGCTGCTGACTTGAGGTTCACTTGCAGCACTCTCTGCCCCCAATGGGGAAATATAAAGATAGTCATTAATGCTGCCTCTATTTCTTCCTCTCCTTCTATTCAGAAAATTTATCTTTTGTGGGATTTCTGGCTCATGGGAGAGCTTCCTCTGAAGATAGAATAATGATCCTATAGGGAATTTTTTTTATCCCATAACCATGGTTTTAGGCAATATTCACCAGGACATAGGAGGCAAAACTGCTGCAGTTTTGTTTCATTTACATTTTATTAATCAGTGTCTCTTTTTAGTTTCTCTTCCGATTACTACTACTCCCAAACTTATAACTCAACTGGCTAAGTCATTTTTGCCAACTTAGACAAAGCACAAAAAAACAGCAGACTGAAAAGAATTCTTTTCTAAGTCTAACATGGCATCCCAAGTGATTTTAAGTTCTGATTTCCAGATGTCATACGTCAGCAAAGCCCAGCCAACAGATCTAATGAGTCTTCATCAGAATTGCCTGTAAGAATGTCTAGATTTAACAGTAATAAAGAGACACCTTCAGGTTAGTGTCATACATAGAACACATAGAACACTAAAGTCTTCTTAGTATGGTGCTGTATAAAGCCACAAAATAAATGCAATGCTGAAATAACTACTAATTTAAAAGTGAAAGCAATGTGAGAAGCATACAAACAAATATACCACAGTAAGCAAGTATTTAAATTATCCTTTTTTAAAAAAAAAATATTAGCGATCAAGACTACAGAAAGACTCAAAGGCTTTTTGCTTATTTGAATTTCTGGAAAGAACACCTTATTTTACATGAATTATTTTACTGCCCAAGAGTTAGAAAAATGCATTTCAAAAAAAATACATAAAATTCCCATTAAACAAAGCTTTCTTACAAAAAAAAAAAAAAAAAGAGGGAAAATTTTCAGTAACTGAATATACAGAATTTTAATAATACCCATATTTTTATTCTACTCTCAAAAAAAAATCCATGCTACATAATCTATTCAGACACCAAATACTATCCTGATCACCACCCTAATTTTCTGTTTTTACAATGATTTCCCTTAAAATAGCTCTCAAAGAGCTGTCCATGAGATATATTTGGCAAATCATTTCAACAGTGAGCCAGAAACACAAATATAAGCCACTTGTTAATAACTGCTGATGAGAAAAATAAATCTCATGTGATTTTTGCTGCTTTAGAGTCTGTGCTGATTAAATTTTGTAGTCCTTCATTAACTATCAGCTGTGGTAGTTTCATTCAGTTTCACGAATGAGGAGGTAAGGCCCCACTTCTTGCACAGCTGTTCATAATGTGAAAAAGCCACAACTTGATTTTAGGATGACTAAGGCAGAAAAATATTAAACCTCATGGCTACATGAGAGACTCTGGTTATTTTGTCATCAGTTGAACAAGATCCCAAGCAGCTTGTCTTCGTCGGTCCTGATTTCAGCGGGGAGTTGGCCAGATGAACTCTAGACATCACTTCTAATCCAGCATTCCTTGTGATTCTTATTTTTTTCTGGGAGAACAATTTAAAAACATAAATTTAGCTGCATTCTTCTGAGACCACCCAAAGCCCCTCATTATTACAGGCCCTGTGTCATTGTATCCTGCAAAACACTACAAACGTTAAGATATGCACGGGAACGTGTACTTTAGGACTCTAATTTTGGATTTTCCCAGGAAACATCAAATCTTGCAGTAGGATTTGATGTTCCTCTTGGAATTCATTTGCTTTGATAAATTGTTTGAAGGTCAAAGGCAATTTAAACATTGCACAGACTCAAGTAGACTGAAACAACAAGCTATGTAGGGTGGTTCAAGAGCATAATGAAAATTCAGATAAAAACAAAATATATAAATATTGTTTTTATCTGAATTTTTGTCATACTCTTGAACTCATACACTCTGGATTTCTGAATATGTTATGCTCTGAAGGATTAAAGCTATATATAAATACATAATGTGTGTGTGCGTGCATATCCCTCAGAATCAGAATACATCTTTGGAAGGATTAATCAGATGATTTCAGATATTTTATAGCAGTGGATTACTAGTTCAACCTATAATGCTTTGCTGTAAATTGTCTATACTTCGTGTTGCACATCCATCTTTATGCAATATCCATGGCAGCACAGGACAAAACTGTGTAAAGCTATATTCTAAATCATGGGGTCAATTAAACAAGATGAGGAAAACTAAACTTCTAACTCTTTATCAAAGTCTCTAAAACTGTTCTTAGTTAAGTCCCTAAATTATTTAAAAAGTTGCAAATAATTTG
Source organism: Eudromia elegans (assembly GCA_003342815.1). NCBI lineage: Eukaryota > Metazoa > Chordata > Aves > Tinamiformes > Tinamidae > Eudromia > Eudromia elegans. Next base: position 780,923 of record PTEX01000087.1, on the reverse strand, counting down.
AGGAATGTATGAAGTTAGTGCGATCATATCAAAGACAGAAACTAGAATTAACTGGCTATATTATTATCAGGAAAGACTTAAAAATATTATTATCTAAAATCCAGTTTGCTTTTTTAAGTGACCACTCTTTTGAGAATTCCTGACTATAATTCTCCATTTAATCATTCAGGTAGTTTAACTTTCAGGAGCAACCACTCAGACAGAAGTCAAATATGATTCTATGTCTGCTGTCTTCACAAATAAACAGATTGTTTAGAAGGAATACTAAATTTCTTAAGAATAAATTATGCTAAATATTTTTGCATTAATTCATGTGCTCGTCATTCAACACTTTTAATAATTAAGCCACTTCTATAGTCATTTGAACATGGACTTGAGAGTCTAACTTCAGGCATTTGCTTTGGGAGGAAAAAAGGGTGGAGAAAAAGAAAGAAAAAAGAAAGTTTATTCAGGAAGCCATGGGAAAATTGGAGATTCTTGTGAGATTCTGGGATTCACAAAGGACTTTGTTATGGGAGCTTTTAACTCAGCAGTCTCTAACAACTAGATTTGAAAATGGATTCTAATTATACTTAGTATTCCAAGATGATTTCTACAGGAACATGCAAGAAATTGCAAAATTCTTAATTGCTGAAGGGAAAGCATCATGTTTCCCATTTGCTACCATTTTATTTTTATTCATAGTACTAGAAGAAAGAAAATACTATTAGCTCCATCTAAAACTTTAACAGTAATATCCACTATGAAAGAGAAGAATGGTTTAAGATATATAAAGCAGCCTGAATCTATACCCAGAATATAGGAGGCACGTAAAGAAAAAAAAAAAAAAAAGGGAATATTTGGAGGACCAAGCAAAATATTGTATCTGCAGTTTACAGTCACCCTCTAGTTTGTAAGCATTTACATCCTGAGATTTGTATTTTAGTTCATATTATTGACAGTTTAAAATTATTTTCCATTTAAGAACTAGTCTATAAAAAATAATCTCTAGAGACTTAATTTTGCTGAATGGTTGACCTACCATAAGGAATTTTTTTTCTTTTCTAATGACTTTTAGACACTGAGAAGCATGACTACAACAGAGTCATTAGAGATACATGATCCATATTATTTCTAGAAGTACAGCAAATACCATCACTTTTTTTTTTCAAATGTGCAGCAACTTGAAATAACTTCCCTGAATATCATATGATGAAAATTCTGAGGCCAATCAATTCTCTTTCCCTGCTTTCTTAGCAAATACCAGAAAAAAGCTAATATTTTCAGTCTCCTCTCTCAAGCCAGAATCAACAACACAAAAATGGCAACCTTCTCATCTATTCAGCCCTCAATGTTTAAATTCAGCAATCGCAAGGCAATATTAACAAGAATGTCTAGCATTTTGTCTTATAAAATCAACCCTACCACAGACAGATACACATATAATGTCCATTTATTCTGCCCTAGTACTGCGTAAATCCAGAAAAACAGGCAGGTAGGAAGAAATGGGAATATTTTGAGGTTCACTTCATATCAGTTAAGTTTATGTAAATGGTGGCAGTCCAAGAAAAGTACTAACAAACTTTTGGTGTGCTCAAAGATTGTCTAAGCTATCAAGTTTTGATTTTGTTTCTCAACCAAAACACTCGTATTTCTTAACTATATATCTCCTTTGACATATAATTTTTTCAGTATTGGCAGTATTGGAAAGGAAGAACTTTCTGTCTGTCAAGAGAGTCCTTATTCTAGTATGTCTTTTCTATTTGAATGAAAAAATCAAAATGTTATTCTATTGTGAACCCTTGTGTATGCCTTTCAAATAGCACAGGCTTTCTACTTTTTTCAGGAGAGAAAAATCTTCATTATTTTAATAATTTAGATGCTATAGAAGGTCTGCCCCTGTGGTGCCAGGTGGGCTGGGAGAGACTGTGTTAGTGCAAATGCATTTTGCATTAACATGTCATCAAAGAGTTCAAGAGAGGAAAGAAGCAATTTATTTTAAGTGTCCATGAACACCTATGGAGAAACATATGACATCTCTGAATACCAAATGAAGTCATTATGATCAGTGATACTCTAATGAATACCAAATGAATCTGTAATGAGAGGACTCTAAGCATTATTTTGATCAATTATGTCACAATATTGTGGGAGTATATCAACAGTGTTTGTAGGCTGTAAGTTCTACTCTGACTTTCAACTATATAATTAACATGTTCATAATTTTTCTGTACTGTAAGACAGTTGCAGAAACCACTATATATTTAATAACTACTTATGAAAGAATACAAGAATATCTTCAATTTTAGAAGTCTCTCACTTGATCAAGAAATATAGGAAGAAAAGTGAATTAGCAAAACCTATAATACAAATTTTTTACATCTGAAGATGCTAGAATACTTTCTACAGGACATAAATACCAGAATTGACAAGAAAAATTTGTCAAGATAAAGTGAGTAACATCTATGAAATAATACATAGTACATATCTGTGTTGTCAAGAATACTCAGGATCAGTCCCTGGCTGAAAATGAAAAGGAGAAACCTTCACAGAATCACAGAATGGTTGAAGTTGAAAGGGACTTTTGGAGATTATCTAAGACCTGAGCCTTCCTGAGGTCATATGAGTGTGATTTGTGCTCTCTTTTTATCTTGACCACCAAATTCCTTAACATTATCAAGTGGCAACATCCTTGTTTATGAGAAAGCTAAGAGTCTGAACTCAGATTCGCAAACACAGTTTTTCTTAAGCACTGAGGTATAGAAATTACACTTTATTGCCAAGATCCTTCCAAAAGGACTTTCGCCTGCAAGTTCTTTCATCACCATGAGAAGATTTAGCTTATGCCCTGCTGTTTATTTTGAATTTTATCATCAAGTATTTGCCAGTTCACTTCTCTGATAAGTTTGCCAAACTTTGTCACAAAATATATGTTCCCCTGGAACAAGTTTTATTGCAAAAGATCTCAGCCACTTACTACAATTCTAGCTATACAATAAAACAAATAACTTGACTAGTTAAAAATTTGCAAGGAAAGAAATGATTTCTGCACTAGTGCTCGACAATTTAGATGTAAAAAATAAAGAAATCACCACCGTCAAGCGTTACCTGATTGATGATATAGCAAAGATGTATATCAAGAGGAATGTGTTCAAGAATGCTTTGATACAGATTCTGATAATACTGAAGCATTTTCCTTCTTAGCACCTCTCAGACCTGCGCACCACTCAAAATCATGTCCTTTTTAATTCTTTATCCTTTTATCTCCCTTCTTTTAAGTTTTCATTTTGCTCTACACTAGTGCATGATCAAAATTTCTTCATTTGAATTCTTTTGAAATCTTCCTATATACTATGTATGGCCTCTTCTCAGCGGTGGCCAGTGATAGAACTGGAGGAAACGGCCAAAAATTGAGGCATCAAAAGTTCCACAGGAACTTGAGAAAGAATTTCTTAACAGTGAGGGTGACAGAGCACTGGAACAGGCTGCCCAGAGAGGCTGTGGAGTCTCCTTCTCTGGAGATCTTCAAAACCCGCCTGGATGCCACCCTGTGCCCTGTGCTCCAGGGGTCCCTGCTGGAGCAGGGGGGTTGGACTAGATGACCTCTAGAGGTCCCTTCCAAACCTAGGCATTCTATGATTCTATGTCACCTAAAATATCTTTTATTTCATTAGAAGAGCATGAGGGGAAACAAATAACTGGATGAAATAACATACTCAATGTGCTTTTCATTTTGGGATATAGAATAAGACTCTGCTCTGAGTCTTAATATTTACCTTGCCTTAACCTTTCCCTCTTCTTTATGGGCTGGTCCTCTAAATCTATGTGCAGTGCAGTAGCATTTAAACACCACTGAAGTCATTCTATAAATTATCAAAATCAGTTTCTGCAATTACAAGTCCCTTCAGCCATAAACTAAATTTGTTCCGGATAAAAGAGACATACATTTCAACCACAATCTTTGAATAAAGCTATTGAAGATTTTGTCTCAGTTTTATGCAATAAGCTTTTGGCAATGTTGTCATTCCCCAGACTTTAATTCCACTTGCACTTCTCCAGACTGAGAAAGGAAATTAACCATGTTTTCAGTGTGCATTTTGTTTTTATTGTGATTTTTGAATTTTGAATTATTGTGATTTTGAATACTAAATGAAATCCATAAAGTTTTCAGAATTAGGAATTTTAAGCATGTGAGGTAAATGACAACAAAATATCTCAAGAGAGAATCACACTATGTATTCTATATAGGAATATAATGTCGCTTTTTGTATCCCTACTTCCTACTTTCAGGAAACTCTTAAAACAGAGGTTTAAAACAGAGCTGCATAGTTCTTAACCAATTTGAAGAAATATAAGCATTTGAAGAGGAAGCCTTTTGATGCAGGTTCTTCAGAAGCTTCTAACCCCACTCACTTACACTCATTTACGATGCTGCTTCTGCTACTTAAAATGGGTACTTGCATTTTACAAGAGAGGACCACAACTAGGTTACTAAGAAAGTTGCTCTCAAAAAAGGAGGAATAAACAGTCAAAAAAAAAAACAAAACAAAAATAAAGCAGGAAGAGGCTAAGCTGGTGGATTCCTTAGTGCTCAGTAGCAACACAACAATGCAACAACGCAACAAGATCTTGATCAGCTCCTGATTTCCACCAGCTCCCCTATCAGGCAGCCAGCCTTTCTCCACTTCATGCAGTCATTCCCTTCCCATCTACAAGCTCTGCAGGACATGGGTCAGGGCATAAGCAGTCAAATCACATTCCTTTCCTCTCCCCAAGACACAGTCTGCTATGATGAGTTGAAAGCACCTACTTGCAACTCACAAAGGCTGTAGCATAGTCACATTAGCAATTCCCTCCTTTAGTTTACTCAATCACTATATTCAGCAGGTGCACCAAGGAATCACTCCCCCTCTGGGCCAGTGCAAGGGATAGATTAATTATGCTAATCATCCACTCCAGGCAGCAAATACAGAAAATATTCACCCCTTCTATTCCTCCAGCCAATTCTTCTCCATCTACAGTTCTTACCTCTGGGTATTCTTACCTCTTCCCAGTGTGTCTGACTTTGCACACATCAGGGATATGGAGACAGCATCCAAGCCTTTTCTCTAGTGATTCACTGCTGTCAGACCAGGTTAGGAAGCTTTAGTTTTTTTTTCCTAGATAATGCTGATCTTTGTAGACTTACTAGCTTTTCAGTATTAACTCTGTAAATGCTCCTAATATTTGCATTTTTTTCTTTTCAAACTATTTCCTATCCACATTTGTTTTCTCAATTCTATTCTGGTGTCAAAGTTCAAGATTTTTATTCTTATTACAATTTATACTAGTTTATAAGTTAGCATTTCTTTCCCCTTTGGTAGCCTATAAACAAACTTGTCTTTTGCTTTGTCTTTGTCTTTTGAAAAGCAATCTATAGTAAATTGAACAAATTTTAGCTGGTACACCAGGATGTGAACAAATGTCCCAGTTGTGATAATTTAAAGGCATAATGACAGTTTTAGTCAAGAGATTTAACTATTGTTCAGTTCTGATTGTTTTTTTTTCTAGTTATAATAAATCTCACTTGCTACCTATATAATGAAAATGTATTCGTATGTCTTTAACTGTTTAGGTGTGTTCAGTGTAAATATTCTCTGGATACTGAAGTTCAGAGAGATTGTAAGTGTAATAACCTGAATTCAATCACTAACATTAAGCCTACTCTTCAGATGCTATCATTTATTTCCATGTTCTACTCAAAAAAAGGCTCCTTTTTAAAATATAAATGTGACAGACTGTGGAATGCCAGTCTATCACACCACAGAGCCACAAATCTAGGCATCTTGCCATCAAAATTTATGTCCTGTTTGCCAGGGCATTGTCCGGAATTATAATTTGAAAATACATAATGTTAATAGGATTCAAAATTAAAATACACACTGTAGGTGCTTGTATCTTAAATTGAACATACCTCATTCTTTTAAGATTGGGGTCAATATACAGTGCAACAATATCATGGTTCTTTTGTTGGTATTTGTTAGGATGCTCTATTGGTAGATTTTGAATCAAGTGACCTTTGCTAGCCCTCATACCCTGCTAAGCCAGGGACAAAGTGAAAAATCAAGGTCATTTTTCAGCCTGTGTTAACTAGAATGTCAATTACTCTTCCGCTCTGCCACAAAGCAGTCACAGAGAGTTAGTGCACAGGCTCAGATATGAGCACATGGAGAGGGACAGCCTCAAGATATATTCAGTCTGCTGATGTCAATGTGTGCCTTTCAAACCCTGTTGGCAGTCAATATGCAATTCCAGGTTTCCTTCATTTCTCAGACTTTCAACAGTTGACTCAAATATACTCAACTGTCTTTTTATTTTTGTTTTAATCATATTATTTTTCCAATATCTTGGTAGTGAAAATGTTTCCTCACTTTCTTTTTCCTTACTAGGTAAGTATTTTCAAGGATACTATACAGACATCAACTACACCAAACCCTTTTCACTTAAGTGTTGTACCCAGTTCACTGAAAAATCATGGATAAAGCAACTGAATCAGAATTTCTATTTCAAACTGAGTCTGAATATAATGTCATTCTGTGAAGGGTCTATAACCAGAATTACATGAACTCACTGCAAAGTGGAATCAGCACAGAAAACAGGGATTACAGGGAACCAGACCACAAGAGGTGACACCTTGACATGTCACAATGCACTAGCATTCTGCCTTCAGAGAGAAAAGCACTGCAGGAACCTCCCAGAGGCAAATGAGCTTCTTCTGGGACCCATTTTTGATCCAAGGGGAGATGCACTATTACTGAGGTCAATAATAGTGAGACAAATTACTTTGTCTGCTTCTGCACCTTGTGCAAGATGGCCAGCCTGATGGCGTTATATGTTCCCCAGCAAGACAAATTTAACACAAAAACTGGAGCACATGGTTAATTCCTACTTGGTAAACACCATATTTTTTTATTGTGGTTCACACTGAAGAGATTTTTTTTTTGTTTTTTTAGAAATTTATTGTCTGTTCTTATCTCTGTTATTTGTAGTCTCACAAAGTTTTTGACTTGCTGGACAACTGAAGTCACATTGATCTTTTCAGGTCATTCAGCAGAGCCAAAAAGACAATTTTTACATGTTATTATCTTGGTCCAAAATATATCATGCAACATAAGTCCTCCATGACTAAATACAAAGTTTATTATATAGAACCTAAAAATCTTGTATTGTTTTGTGAACTTAGGCAGGCTAATGAAAACCTCTTTCGCCCTGGTGATGAGTGGTAAAGTCACATGCTTGTCAGTTATATGAAATGTGTGACTTGAGGCATAGCACAGAAAGACAAGTCCGCTGTGGGTCACTTCTACTTGCATCTGGTCACCAAGAATGGATTATTATAACTATTTTTGCATCTATATGTATTAAGGTAATCAGTTAACAGCCTTCACGGGGCTATTTTCTCTGTCTAAATATTCACATAATTTTGAAGGAGGAAAGAGTTGCTAAATTAGAATATGTCAAGTGTCTCCTAGGAAATTTAAATGGTGTTTGTTAACCAGACACAATGACCCCATTTTCCTTCCTCCCTTCTGTGTTTGCTGGCCTCAATAAATAGTACATGGCTCTTTGAAGAGTCCAAATGGCTCTGACTGAACTTTGGAGTGATGTTCAGACCTTTGGTCCAAATATGTCCTTCACTTCCATCTCACTGCTATGTGAAACCTAGGCTTCATATAGTCTAACTCTCCCTCCAAGCCTCCTTTTTCCCTGTGGAAAAAAACATGTCAGATCATCTAGAAGGATGATATTCTGCCTTATAGCCAAGAGTCCAGTATAGACAACTAGAAAATCAAGTGTCTTGAGATGTACCAAGAAGTGTATCTGCAGAGTATGGCCATTGTCATGAAGATGCTCCGGTGAAGCACAGTTGTTTTGAAGTGAAGTTATGGCTACTGATTCTGACTAGAGCCTAAAACCTATTGGACCTGCCTACAGAATAAAACATCTGAACAGAGGTTTTAAAGTCATATTTTTAGAATTTTAAAGTTACCTTTAAAGTCTTACTACTCTGCTTTATTTTGACATTGAAGTAAGGAGAGGAAGAAATATATGCCATTTAGATGGAACACTCAGCTAGTTCCTACACACAAAAAAACATGCTCTTCCTTTTCAAATGGCCTTTCTCTGCACATATCAATATTCTGGTGTTTATGGTATAGAAAATTCCCATTCATACACTACAAAATTCAAATGTAACATGTAATATTTTGGTAATATTTTGGTAAGATGCCCTTAAAATCATGTAGACACTATTTAAAACTTGTGAAAAGGGATAGTCTTCTATATGCCTTTTGCATAGAATTATGAATAGAAATTATCTTTAATTATATTATTTAATATTAATAACTTGCTGCCAGTGAGCAATTCAAATGAATCCATCAAAGAATAAAGACTATGTGTGAAAAGGCTAAGGCAGAATTGGAATTTAAGTGGATTTAATTATTTTATGTAAAGCAATTACTAGTTAAAAAAGACACACAAACACACAAGTATTTGAATGTGGATCCAGTTTTATCCATTTAAAGTAATGTTCACTTTTGCTGTTACTATGTGGTCTAACATCTATTTAATTATTTACCATGTGCTGGAACTAATTAAGCAGAAGGTGCAAAGGTACATTCCTTCCTGCTTCTTTCACCTAATTCCTCATAAAGGTATCCTGAGCATAACTCTTTAGTGAGGTGTCCTTCAGCTTGAATCATCTTAACCGTACGGAAAGGGAAAAAAAAAGGTAAACACACTAGACAGAGACATTAAGTTTCTGAAGCAAACAAAGAACCCCAGCTAGTAACACTGTTAAAGGAAATGGCAAGCTCCTCACTTCTTGAAATAAAACATGCAAGAGTCTCTTCCCAAAGCAGTTTTTCTCATATGGATGTTGCATGGTTGGACATCCTCCAGGCTCAAGAGGCCTTGCCCCCTTGGAGCGGAGCGCATCAGCAGCACTCCTGCTCTCTTCGCCCCTCTGGGGAGGACACCTGCACTGCCTGACTTTTAACTATTTCTTGGATTATTTTGGAACTGATTTTGGGTCACCTAACTTCCCACACAAAAACAAAGAGGAGGCTTTAGGGTTTTCACACTGCAATCTAGGACACCCCAGATAAATGCATTTCAATATATAGTATCATTATTGCCTTTCTGGGTTTTGTTCAGCACCTTTTCTTTTACAGATATCTGATATTAGTTGTTGGCAAACTTGTGAATGAAATCCCAATTTCCTATAGCTGTTTTTACCCTTTTTTCCAATATTTTCGGATCACTAGAAGCATCTAACAGTGCAGTACTATATATTTCCTGACCTCCCTGTGATCTGGAATAGGCCTTTAACATTGAAATGTCTCACTGGACATCTTGAAAATTTCCATCATGCATTTGCCCCATCAGCAAGTTTGCTTTGTATCCCAAGACTAATTTTTAAAGCATCTCTTAACACCCGCATTTTTATTCCTCAATTTAAATAGTAAATAATAATTATAATGTTGTCAGGAAATTGCTGCTCCCTTAAGTCTTAAAGGAAGTTGGTAGTCAGAATCTGTTTTCTAATTCAGTGCATTTCATTTATGATTATTGTATGCAATTATTTTTTTAACAATTTCTTACCAAATCCCATAAGGTAATGATTAAAACTTGAAAGCTTTAAAAGAGAAAATAACTGCTAAAGGAAAATATAGAACAGTTTAGCCAAGTGCTTTGGGCTCTGATTGCCTTATTCTCCCTCTCCTTGTCTTCCCTTGAGTCTTTCTTCTCCAAGCCTGTTCCTCCTCCAGACCAAAACTATTCCTGTCAGATTGTCTTAAAAACAAGAGCCTTATCCAAGAAAGGTGAGTGTCCTAGTTCAAACACATGAATTTCATCAGCATGCTTATTGCACAGAGTTCTTAAACTTTCAGTTACAATGTCATAAAACATGGTAAATATCTCTATGTCACTGCCAAAATACAAGAATAAAACTCCTATTGGCTTCTATGGGTGTAGGTCTTTACCCAGCAGGCCTGATTTTACACGCTCATATAACGGTATAGCTCCACTAAATACTGCTATACTACGCACATGTGAGAAGTTATTCTAATGTATAAATGTTTACAAGATGGGGGGCCTGAATTCTAAGAGCTGAAGTTCAAAGAAAATATAATTAACAAAGAACACATTCCCTTGAGCTGCATATTCCTACAAAGCACTGGGTATCCTCAACTCTCATTAACTTCAATAGAAGTTGAAGTAAAGTGACAGGAAGTAAGATCGAGTCTCTAAATTCCAGCTAATATATATATATATATATATTTTTTTTTTTGGACAGCAACAAAAAGGAGATCTGTTACAATCTTTTCAGCTCAGGACTTCTGTGAAGCCCTGTTCTGTTTTTGTTCATTTATAAATAACAGTCATCCATTTCAAAGATCTGTTGAAATACAATTATTTAATAATGATACACAGTATGTAAGATCCATCTTAAAAGTTATTTTTCAATGACTGATATGACATGGATCCCAAAGGTATTACTACAAAGCCCATAACTTTCATACCCTAGCTCCCACCCACAATTTTCATTCATCTGAGGGAAGGTGAACTACTGTAAATATACCTACATATGCATATATGTGTGTATGTATGTTTGTATGTGTGTTTGTATTTACAAATAGAGAGATATACTCTTTGCCTTTATCTCACATACATACACATAACAGATCTCCTGCTACCAAGGAATATACACTTACATAGTAGCAGCAGTTTCAAGTATCTAATATTTATCAATTTCTTAATTTCTTCATAATATAAGGGTTGGGCAAAAACAGTTACTGAGGCTGGATTCAGATTCTCAAAGATCTATTTGAAACTATTACTTCAGTTTCAGGTCATTTTCAAAATTGTAGTGGGTCTGTTTTCTATAACTAATTTGCATGCAAACAAAATCCTATGGGAACAGCTGAACTCAGAAAAAATTAGTTCCAAATTGCAGAAATTATCCTTATTATCATTATTATTGCTGTCATTTACACACCCATCAAAGTGTAATCTGGAAGTACTTTAAATGATTGAAAATGTGAGAAAATGACATTAACCAAATAGGACAATCAAATACTAACTGTCACAACCCCATGCACATGCCCAAGCATGCTCATGTACACACACATACAGTGACTCTGATAGTAGACAAATGGAGCAGGAATAGAAATTACTGCTCAAAGATTACATGTGAGACTATGTGGTGGGGAGAGGCGCAGAAATGAGCCCTAAATTGCATTCAGTTAGAGAGTAGTTTTGCCCAAACTGTAAGCACAGCACAGAGTAGACCAGAGCCCTCTCAGAAAGGTTAAACTGGAAAATAAATTGTCCAGTTGCCCAATGGCAATGGTACTTGTCTTAAAAATAATTAGAAACAAGCCATCTCTTTTATTTTTTCCTAACTCTCTACCATTTTTCAGTAAATTGTAGTGGTATCCTTTCTGAGCCATGCTCTGCTTTGTACAAAACAATATTTTTAATCTTAATAAGATCATAAATGGATATGAATATGCAGACAGAGAAGATGGTAAAAGTCATCAATACAGCCAGGACCTTCCCCCACCATACTTTAATCCCTTGCACAGTAAATCTATGCGATTTCCATTCCTGGACCCAGGAAGCAGCTAGGAAACCCCATGTGTAGATTGCTTGTTTCACTTCTGAAATTTTGAGACCTCTGAAAGCAGTCTCAAATTTTATATTCACTGTAAAATAAAAAGGATTTTGGATTTGCTGGTTTCATCTGACTAGAAGAGGTTATAACTGAAAAGAACGTAAGTACCTTTAGAATAGTAAGGTGCATTTAGACTTTAGACTTTATTATAGGCTTTGGGTACCGACAACTGTCCTTGCTGACACAGCCTGAAGATACAACTTCATCCTATCCACTGGAGGAACAGCCTAGCGGGGAGTCCATATGCTTGCTCATTCACATTTGCTCAGTGATGTGGTAATGATATCTATATGTATATCTAAGTCCCTCTCTGTTTTCTTAAGTTGTGAAATAACTAGATTCAGGATGTCTACAGAATTTGTGGGTTGTGCACTTGTTTTTAAATTCAAATGGCGCAGCACATAAATATAGTCTGAAAGTAGCACTCTCTAACTTTGTTATTTCATAACAAAAATTTTGAAGTCTTTTTTTCTTACATTCTAATAAGGGCTACAATCAGACATTTATAAGTAAATTTCAGGGTACAAAGTAATCTTCTATGTTTTAAATTATTCTTGCATAACATGTAGCATTTTATTTTAATTGATTGTTGAAATTTATGAAAACGGCAATTATAAAGGCCAGCCTGCAGCCTGTTTCTGGATCCAGAGATTTGAAAGTGAACTGAAAAAATCCCACTCTAGCTTTCATGTTTTGAACAGAATCCCAGGATCACAAAATGGTTGAGATTGGAAAGGACCTCTATAGATCATCTAAAAGGGCACAGGGTGACATCCAGGTGGGTTTGGAAGATCTCCAAAGAAGGAAACTCCACAGCCTCTCTGAGCAGCCTGTGCCACGGCTCCGTCATCCTCACAGGCAAGAAGTTCTTCCTCATGCAGAGATGGAATTACCTGGGTTTTAATTAGTACTCAGTACCCCTTGTCCTATCTAAACAAGAAATATTTTATTTTGGGCACAATTTTGGTAAATAGGAGTTATTGTAATGAAATTCCCTAGCTGCCTTATGTATTTTCCATTCATGAATAAGGGTAGTTAAGTTTATTGCTTATGAATTTCTTAGCTGTCCCAGAGGGGTTTGTGCCAGCAGGGAACACTTGAGGAACAAGATACGCTTCTCCTCTCATCTGCAGCTGCATCCCTGGAGGCCCATGTGTTACAATACCTTCCTGTAGACGTGAAAGAGCTGGAGAAGAGCTCCTTCAGCTTTGCAGACAGAGACCCCAGTGGACACAATTTGACTGTAATAGGTACCTGCAGTCTTCAGTCATCATTAGAATTCCCATTTATATTTATGCTCTTCTCTGACTTTTTGGATTCTCTTTTGCTCATTTTTGTTATTTCTTCTTTTGCACTTTGTATTTTAGTGAAAGATCTTTAATTTCCCTCGTGTTGCACACGTGACCCTAAGAAATATTCTGATTTTGAACTTAAATTTTCTCCACTTGAATTTGCATTTATGAAAGTGATTCCAGCTCTGATAAAGTATTAAATGAGATTGGTAGAGATATGGTTAGCATTCAGGCCATAAATACTGAAATTGAATATACGTCTCTATATATTCATCAGGAAAGAATGTTAACAAGTTTAAAAGTGGAAAGGGAAAGATGGGAGAGATTTCTGAGACACAGTTCTGTGCCATGAAGATTAAATAGAACTAAAGTGAGAAGGCAACATTTTTTTTAAACTGAGGTCAGCATTAAAATCCACTTTTAAAGCTCTTTTAGAACATTCTACTTTAAGAAAATTTCTATTTTAAGAGAAGAAAATTGTGCTGCAAGGCCCAGGCTCAATTAAAATGATTTTTTTCTGGCTTTTCTGTGAAACTCTATTTAATCTCTGTGGCACTGTTCTGACCTCCACAGAGAAAGATAGCAAAGCTACCTCTTAGCTTCAACATCTATTCCTGTAACACAGTCACAGCAGTTAGTTTCTAACAGTTCTTCTGACAGAAAGACCTCTTATAAAATGACTATCATTTAATAGCCAAAATAGGAAAGAAAAAACAACACACTCTCAGCCCAAAGCCCACCATAGTAGCTCTGAGTGGTCCCTATATCAGTATACTCACTACTGGAAAGAGGACCTTTGCAACAAAATAAACTTGAAAAATGCTTTTGCTATTCAAAAGAAGTTAGTATCAAAATGAAACAAAATAAGGCACACATTATAGTCTCATTAAGATCCTGTTAAGACTGTTCTGTTCTAGCTGATATTATTACCAATGCTCCTGTATAAACAATAACTTTCTGTACCAAATCTGATTTTATTGGCATTTGAAGTGAAGTGACTATTACAACAATTCCAGGAAGTCTGGAAGTAGACTGGCTGTCAAAAATTACGGTTTGTTTGGGTAAATTAGTGTTAGATAAGTTATTCTACAGTGAAGGGCAATTCTGAATGTTGTTTATAGGACTGAGGACTGAAAGAAATCTCCTGGACAATTCAACTATTTATGTTGATATTTTAAACAGGCATGTCTTGTAAGATTTTTAATTCTTCATCTAAATGTTATTAAAGTTTTCATTCCACACTGTTTTAAAGATGTTTGCTCTAAAACTCACTGGCATGAATGTTCAGTAGCAAGCTTTCTTCCACTCTCCTGAGCAAAATCATCTGTTTGTGCTTGAGCCTTATATGCCCTCTTATATTATCTTCCTCTCAGATGAGACATCCACAACCCCTTAAACTTTAATTGTCCCCATATTTACAGCGGAGTTGTTATAGTAGTAGTACCAGAAGGACCATTATTCAAAGTGCTTTGGATAGTCCTACCAGCTCCTTATGTCATGTTATTAATTTTCATATTTTCACAGAGTACGTTACCCAAATCATCCTAAAATCATATTTTCTTACCTTCTTAACAGCTATAGCATATTGAGGGTTCACAGTCACCCTGCAGCTGACTGACTACAGTTTTTGTTTTCAGAAGATGACATCACAATTTATTGTATAAATATTAGTAGCTAAACGCATTGCTTTGTACCTAACACTATACATTTTAACGACATCTATCCTCTGCTCAAGACCTCAAGATAGTCTTAACTTTCCTAAGTACTGGTCTTCTCCTGTATAGACTGCATAATCAGCAATTTTATTAGCATATTTTCATTTCATTTCTGCTTATGTTAAATTATTAATAAAAATATTTAAATGGTCTGCCTGATTTCATCCTTGAGCATCTTCACTAGGAAGTTTCTTTCAGTAGATATTTGCCCTTTCAGCCTATCTGCCCTTTAGATTTCTCAGGTAAATGCTTTCCTGTTTCTCTACTAAAGCTCAGTTTCTCAATTTCATTAACATTTTTCCTGGAGGTGCCATCTCTAATGATCCACCAAAGTGAAGTCGCTTATATCTATTGTAATTCTATTTTCTACGAAAGAAGACATTAATGCAAAAGAGCAGATTGATATGGCACAATCTAGTGATACAGTCTGCATAAAATATTACCTTTTATTTCTTCCATATATCTACAAATTTTCAATCAATCAACTTTCTCTCAAAACTTGTATAAAACTCCTGTAGATCAGAGGAATTGGGTTAATGGCCCTATGTCTTTCTGGCTCTTTTTCGCTTATCTTAACCAGAGCACTAAGTGGCCCTTCTTTATGCATGCAGTACTATTCTAAACACTCAGCTTAATTAAAAAAATTGCTTTTGAATTGTCATCCAGAGTTCGGGGACACAAATTACCCTCTCTGCCACACCTTTTCAAAAACATTTTCAATCATTTTCAAAACATAATCACTTCTACTTCAGGCAATTCTTTCCTACCGTTCTTGAATTTAAAGGAAGATTTAAATTTTCCACCTATATCTTTATGATGGATCTTTTGTTTTGGCCAGATCAAGATTCCTTTCCTAAAACCTTTTTTTTTTTCCTTGCTTAGGAAATAAATTCCTGTACCAAATATTTGTAATTAACTTAACTTTACCTAAAATCTTTAGTTTATTAGTTCTGTTGTCCTCACTGCTTCATCTAATTCATCTAAGCTCACACTTTTGAAATTCTTAACCCTAGCAATAGTTCTACGCTTTATTTGTCCATGGATTTTAATTGAAACAAAAAAATATTTTTGATTTCACTTTCAGTAATGAAAAAGTAGACTTCTGATACCTACGGGGAACTCTTATATACAGTAGTCTACTGCATTTAGGAGTATTACGGATAATATATATCTGAATGCCCTATATATACTTGACGTGTAGGAGAGCTTAGATTGCATTCACACTGAGATTAAGGATCTCAGAAACTTAGGCATGTACTGGGTAGTCCATTTTTATCTGTGAAGAAAGTTCACATTTTGAACATGTCAACTGTTACCAGACAAGGTAGTAAGCAAAAGATCAAAAGAAGGCAAGACTCTAGGACACTATGCATTCAGCTTCCTGTTCAGTGATCTATAAACATGACCAATGATGATTGGTCTGCTGCCACACAATGTGTCACTTGTTCCTGCAATGTGTCACAAGCTTCCAGAAATTCCTTTCAGTTTATTTAAAATTTCCAATCATTCAAAAATGTAACAAAGTCCATCCCACAAAATCAGAAGCCCACCTCCCTCATGGTATTACCCTCAGCAGGACAGTGGACAACAGCAGCTCATGATGACTTCATCCAAAGTTAATCCAGTTCATAATATGTAGGCTCCATACAAACTCATGTATAGACCCGTCAAGTTACAAACTACACACAAACAGCTATCAACAGAAATAAAAATAAAAATAAAAACAGTGAAACCAAAACAAACTAACTAACCAGCTAAATAAACAAAAACATTTGATTTGGAAATTCATCCAACAAATATAGTTGGTTTATTAATCACTAGACTCAAGCTAACAAGGTATTGTATAAGTTTTAATGAGAAAATATATTACCAAAAGAAGTTAGACAAATAAGATGAAAAGTAAGAACAAATAAATAGAACTAGTAAAAATAAAATTTCTGTAGAAGGAAATTATTAGGGGACTCTTTAAGGGAAATTGTTAGCAGAAATAAGTAGTAAAAGTCATTGTAAAATGTCCTCCCCATTTCATTAATTTTTTAGGGGAAACTTTGCAAAAATAAGAAGTAAAGTAGTAATATGTAACTGCAATAAAAATGTTTTACATGTGAATTTGTCATGAGCATTAAAGTTGGGAATTACCCGTCCTGAGAGGAGAAACATTTATTGACCAGGCATTGGATAAGTTGTAGGTCCTGCACTTGGGGAGGAATAACCCCAGACACCCATACAGGCTGGGGACTGACTTGCTGGACAGCAGCTCTGCAGAGAGGGACCTGGGTGTCATGGTGGATGATGAGCTGACCAAGAGGTAGCAGTGCCCTCATGGCCAGGAAGGTCCATGGGATTTTGGGGTGCATTAAGCAGAGCGTCTCCAGCAGGTCGAGGGAGGGGATTGTCCCCCTCTACTCAGCCCTGGTGACGCTGCACCTGGAGTTACTGTGTGCAGTTCTGGGCTCTCTAGTGCAAGAGGGATGTGGTGTTGCTGGAGAGTCCAGCACAGGGCTGGACAGATGATCAGGGGCCTGGAATATCTGCCCTATGAGCAAAGACTGAGAGAGCTGGGCCTGTTCAGCCTGTAGAAGAGAAGGCTGAGAGGGGATCTGATCAATGTCTGTAAGTACCACAAGGGAGGGAGTGAGGAGGATGGGCCCAGTCTATTTTCCATGGTGGTCACTTATAGGACAAGAGGAAATGAGCACAAACTAAAATATCAAAATTTCCACAGGAATTTAAGAAAGAATTTCTTGACAGTGGGGGTGATGGAGCCCTGGAATAGGCTGCCTAGAGAGGTTGTGGAGTCTCCTTCTCTTCCAAACCCACCTGGATGCCACCCTGTGCCAAGGGCTCTAGGTGACCCTGCGTGTGCATGGGGGTTGGACTAGATGACCCCTGGATGTCCCTTTCAATCTTAAACATTCTGTGATTCTATTACGGTCCAGCAAACGGGCTATGCTATTCAAGACAGAGATTTCTTGCTTGAGTTGAAAGACACTGTGATTATCATTTAAGGCTGGATTTTACTTACAATATGCCAATTCAAAGTGTCATAAAAATATAATATTTATCACAATATGAATTCTGGGGTTTTTTATTTCAATTTTGGCAATCTTCATTAAATTTCAAAGCTCATCAGATTAGATGACCTGCAGCACAGTGTTCCCCTTTGAATTATTCCAAGTTTACGCATTGGTTCATTTATTTATTGCCAAATATACAAACAACTTGCCAAACATAAATTTCAAATTAACAGTCTCTTTTTTTTCTGAAACTGAAAAATAATAATTAGTTATAAAAGAGAGCACAGTTAATGAATGAGATTTTTTTTTTTACCACTCAAAAATCGATGTATTTTGATTTATGCTAGAATCGATAACTTTTTACATTCACAAACAAGGAAATAGATTCTGATGGCATTTTTTTTCTGACTATAAAAAAATAGCTCCCCAGTTACTCTTAACTTCCAAATATAACCCCACCTAAATCATGTAGTAGAAATAAGTACTTAAAGCCCATCTAAGAAAGCTTGTATTGAGTCTATGATCATTTATCCCTCTGTTCTAAATGGACAGAATCCTAATTTACAACACTGATCTACCTGTATTATTTTTTCTGCTTATAAAATCTTATCTGAATCTTGTATTTCTTCAATAAAAGAGTGTTTACGCATCATCGGAAAAACAGACACAGATAAACAGATAAAGCACTTGACTTTCAGCCCTAAGGTAA
Source organism: Eudromia elegans (assembly GCA_003342815.1). Lineage (NCBI taxonomy): Eukaryota > Metazoa > Chordata > Aves > Tinamiformes > Tinamidae > Eudromia > Eudromia elegans. Next base: position 762,492 of record PTEX01000087.1, on the reverse strand, counting down.
GAAATGTTAACATCAGCCAAACAATAGATCATAAATGAAATGTATGTTGGTCTTTAATCAGCCAAGAATCAATAATGTTTGAAAACAATCAATTTGCATGTGAATTATTCAGTCTAACAGCAAATTTCTTTTTTTAGAGAATTTAAAAAACGGAGTTTACAGATGTTAAAAAGATGTTTTACCTGACTGATCAGGGTATTTATTGATGAGAACAAAATCTTGCAGCCTGCAACCTAAGCAACCTTCCTGAGAAAGCAAGAATACTATGTCATCCTGTAATTTTAAAATAGCACTCTCAGACTATCGAATCCAAGACAATTCATAGTCCAAAAGGATTGAATTACAAAACTGCAGATCTCATGGTTATTACATCAGCTGACACGGTAAATGTATAAAAATTAGGTATCAATTAGGAAAACAGGTTTATTAAGAACTATATTTTTACCATAATATGGTAAAAATAAACTAAAAATCTCTCATCTTCACCTAGAACCTGAAACAATATTGTTTTAATATGTGAGACAGGGGAGTTTAATTTTGAAATTTAAATATTTTCAATATTTTCAAAAGGTGAAACCTCAAAACCTTTTGGTATGGTGGGAATAGCATGTAAATAGCATAGAAGGAATTATAAGTACTGGGTTTTTAGGCCTATAGATAAGACGTGATCCTTCGGTAATACATGAGACAAATTCTTAAAGCATGTTAAATTCTTAAGGTACAGAGACATAGCACTCTTTAATTTATATCACTTAACCCAGCATGACTTGTAACAGTAAGTGCAATACAAAATATTATGGATCCAAACAATCAGAGATAAATCTTTAACAATATACCATAGTTTTATAATAAAAAGAATATACATGCTATATATGCCTTGCATAAGCAGTTTAGGGAAAGTTAAACATTGTAATTTTTTTTTTCACAGTACTATCATTTCTGTACAGGAGGGAACCAGCCTACACCTGCAGGCAGATGAACTAAATAAATTAATAGTTCTTTTCAAGACTAATCTTCTGGCCAGATTCAGCCCTGGTGTCAAGAGCAGTAAGTCATTCACTGAATATAAAATAATCATAAAGAACTATAAGGGGAAAAGCAATATTGAACAACTTACAATTGTTTGGCATTTAATAAATGGAAAAAAATCACAAAGCAACACAAATCAAAGAAAGCATAGGGACTGCTATCAAGGAAACCAATTAACAAGATCACATGAAATAAGGTCCCTTCTCCCCAAGTTGAGCTTATTCTCGAACCATTCAGAAATTTTAGGGTTTCTGTCATAATGGCAAAACTCTAAGGAAATTCAATAGCTGAATATCTGCCAGGCTGAATTTGGTATTTTCAAAATGTAAAATCAAATACTTTTTTGGTTTTGTACACTCACTGAATACTGAATTGGTACATATTCAGCAGAAAGAACAAAGAAAGACACATAAAAAGCATCATGATACAGAGCAGAAAGACAAATTCCGACCATAACCTTTGACAAGTTTAATGGTTTCCCTCTGCACAGAGTGACCTTTCCAGACTGTTGGGACTCTCAGCGCATTATCAGTTTCAGCTCTTTAAAGTCATGGTGGTGTCACAGCTCTCTAGAAAACAGTTGCTCTTCAGAAATACAAAGGAATTATATCTCAGAAAAAGTACAATCTAATACAGTAAATTACATCTTCCATTCTTCTGATAGCACATAATTGTAGCCTGCTGTATCCTATATCCCACCAGAGATATGATAGATGAAATTTAAACATTAAAGAAAAAAAGAGGTAATAGTCATTCTAATGAATGAAAACAACATAGTTTACATGTGGCAGAACTATAAGAATTGAAAATTCTATGTCTTTTTTTGTTTTTTTTTTTTCTGAAAATGCGCTTTCAAACTGCTTCTATTTTCAAGTTTTTTTAATTTTTGGCTGATCTTGTGCTTTCATTCATGGAAAAAAACTTTATACCTGAAAAATATTTCAGCTATTGGCATCCGGAAACCAAATATTTAGGGAAGCAATAAAAAAACTACTACTATAAAATTTTCAAGAATATTGAGACTGAAAACTATTCCCATTGAGCATTCCTCTAATGTATTACCATGACTATTTTAGCACTGCATACAAAAGCACTTGAAAATAGTTTTTATAATGAATCCAATTGAGACTAAGTTGCTGGTTCCCTTTGTCATACTAGATTGCAATTCATTATGTCTCACACATAAAGTACAGATAGAATGCTTAAGAACTAAGAAGACTTTACTGACCTAAGTAACCTGAGTTTTTAAAAGCCTGATGAAATTAGTTTGGGGGTTTTCTGTGGCATGATGACAGGCAAATTCCTGATACCAATGCCTCAAGATGATTCTTATGTCTTCTAATACAAAGTTATTTGGCAGAATGGAAAGATAAGTAACTGGAATTTCTAAAAGGCAAGAAACAGTACATTTTCCGATTACCTCAAAAGCAGAAAAAGCTCATCATTTTTATACGGGAAAAAAACATTCAAGATGGATATTACTATACAACAGTTTAAGCTTAAATATTTACATTTTGCAACATTGTAAGTATTGAAAACAAAGTATTACAATAGTAAATATTGAGCACATTGCTAAATCATTCTCTTTGTGGATGACAGTTTAGCACATACAACTAAGTAATAGGAAGAAGTTAGGAAAGAAAAATTTATACATTGTGATGTCAACAGTAGCCTTAAAGTAGAAAGTGATGGCTAGCTGCCCTATATGTTTAACACTGCTTTTCCTTATTACACAGAGATATTATAACTAAATGCCAATTGGAAACCAGGTAAATAATTCTGTTCATAGCCAGTAATGTAGAGATCCATAAAAATGAATTCCACTCAACACCAAAAATGTACACAACCCTGAAACCTTCTTAGTGTGCTCTTAGTGATACATATATGCCCATATATCTCCATCTCTGTTTTTCTTCAGACTCCAGAAGGCTCCTGTAAAAAGTTTGCACATCCCTACTGTGCATCAAATGATCCCATTAATTTATACACTAACATTTCCAACCAAAGGTTTAATATGTCATTTCTGGGATAGGTTTCTGTCACCATATTCAAACTAAATAACCACTCACAGGAAAGGAAGCAGTAAAGGAGGAGTAAAAAAGCAAATTAGAAGTTCAGTCATTTCATGTCAGCCTTTCTCTGCCATCATTGACCTTAATGGAGAATCACACTTCTAATTATTTTGATAAATCTACTTTACCTTTATAGAATTATAACCATAGCAACATTATCTCTCCATAACAGTGAAGAACTTACATTTTCATGTGTATAAGAGTAAGAGATGGTGACAAAATAATGAGAAGGGCTCGTTTTGCTCAGCTTTGATCTTGATCTTTCACAGTTTAACAGACGTGGAGAGATGTAAACAGTGAAGCATTATCATCAGGGCTGCATTCAAAATTAAAATCACTGAACTTGTTGAAACTGTGGACTATACTGAAGATAATTACATTAAAATTTAATTGTACAACAAAGTATATGAGAATGGTAATTGTTTAGCTAGACATTTTTCTTTGCGATATAATTGTTTTGTTGTTTCCTAGACCTATGATACAGTGCCAGAATTTTGTGAAGAACTGTTGTCTGTGCCATTTTTCATGCAGGATGCATTCCACAAAAAACAAGAATTGAAATCTGGGTATCAGTGAAGCCAATGAGTTTGGCTGTAAACTTCAGTGCGATCCAAATATCATTCAGTGTCACTAACAGACTTTCTAACATTGGATTTTTTTGCTTTGAAACATCCTATGGTACTAACATTGATATTGATAGCCTCTAATAACGAACAGTGAGTTTTCTTCTTTTACACACTAGGTAAAATCACGCTGAATTTAATATATAGAGGACTAACAACAACAACAATAAAATCTTATTTTGCTAAGCTATTATTGGGATACCATCGGGTTAGTACTGGCAGTCAGAAGAGAGCTCACTGCTTCCCATGATCTCTGTCATTCCAGCAATGGTTTTAATTTATCATGTATTTTGTGTCTGAGATGACAGGCACTGCAGTTACTGTTTATATTATCAACTGGTTATCATCTGTGCAGGTTCTCATGGCTATGTAGTGCAGCTAGAAAGCTTCCTTAGTGAATGTCATTGTGCAATTGATTAGCAACCTACCATGCTATGTGGCATAGCCATTGCTGAGTGTATTAACTTAAGGTGAATACCATGACAAACTCCAATGTATTCTGCTTTCAAGTCTTAACTACTGTCATTTACTCCTTTCACATCCTCTTCAAGTAGTTCCAGACTTCCTTCAGCTACCAGACTTTTTCTTCCTTTTAATAAATAATTTTCCATATTGCATAGTATCAATGCCTCATAAAATCTGCATGGATGATATTTTGGAATATTATGGTATATTGTATCAAATTGTCCTTATGTTTTCAACACAAAATACCAAAAAAAAACTCTGAAGAAAGGGGTGCAGGCAAGACTTCAGTTACAAACCCCGTAGATGGGGCTTCCTAATGAGGAAACTAATATTGATTTAGGAGATGTGATATGCATCATGTGACCAGTTGCAGCTAAATAGGCATTTAAAGGATGTGGAGTAATGAAAAAAGGCAATTGATTCTGATAACAAAATAACTATGAAAAAAGTCACACAAATCTATCATAAAATGTAAAACAATGGTCTGCATAGGCATTATAAGAGTGAAAGAGAATAGGTGTTCCTTTGTAAAATATTTCTTCCGAATTACTGTCTCTAATTCTAGCTGATATCACTTCCTATTTAACTTCATCAGCCAGAAAAATTTTACCTTGTTTAGAAATTGCTCTCAAATCTCTAAGTGAACATGATGTGTGTTACCTTGGGCTGTTTTGTTTTCATGTTAAAGCCATTTGGTGAAAGATGTTTCTGCCACATAGTTTATCTTAGTGATATCAAATGACAGTGTTTGGCTACAGGAACACTTAGAAAAAAATAATAAAAAGGGAGATAGAAGATTAAAGAACCAGTAGGTTCTTTAAGATGGGTCAAAAAGACCACATATGTACACCAGTAGAATTCTCTACAAAACTGTTATTGTTTTTCAGTCATAAGCATATCTACTCCATGTATTAAGATAAAATGCCTGCCTCCTTTTGATCTTATAGATTGAAAGACATCACTTGTTTTCTTTTATGCACTAGTCATGTCTTTAGTATAGAAAAGTCTTTGGTAAATGAAAGTATACTTCTACAAATACAGATGGAATTTGGATAAAACAAACAAAATAAAGCGCCGAGCTTAGGTTTTCAATGCAAAGTTCTTCAAAGCACCTGTTCCTAAAATATCCAACTTAACACTTTAAATTCAAAGCAAAAAGCCCTAGCAGGATTTACAGTCCTTTCTATATTTTGTAATTTAATAAAAATGAGACTCAGGGGGAAAAAATGATTAAAATCAGTATCAAATAAAACAACACAGTGATTAAAATCTCATTTTTGCAGGGTCTTGTCTTTCCTTGTCTTTAGATAACTAGAGCAATAGCTGCCTTTAGCAAAGTGGTAATAACCATTTCAGTACTAGTATTCCCAACAGCAGGAGGTGTGCCTTGACAAAGGAATATACAATATGGAGATCTCAGTACAACCTTATTTAGATCTTAAAAAGAACATTGTAGGATGGAGAGAACACGACTGCCAGGCTTTTCTTTCCTTTTTTTAAACTCTACCCCCTCTCTCCCTGCTCCTCCCCCTCATCCTGGAAACTGAAAGTAAATGAAGTAATTGGAGCTAAAAATGCTGAAATGTTCATTTCTGAGCCAGGACTGACTCTAGGCTATATCCAGAGTTCTGTTGCCCAAACGTAGAATCTACTATCTCAGAGTGAAAAAACAGCAGTATTTCCTGTGTTTTACATTCTCTATTACTTCTTTAGCTATTCTTATTCTCATATGATATCCGTGAAGAGAAAAACTACCTGGCACTTGCCCTCTCAAAGTAATGGTTGTTCTTGTACATTTGCATTCTCTATGTCAGATAAATTTGCCAATTTTACCTATTAAATGTTAGTAAAATGGACATATGTCTAAAATGCTAAAAATGTGTGTTAATATTTTCGTTCCAATTGAACTTGTTTGCTGCATAAAGAAGTTGAGGGCATTAATGCACAGTGTGTAGAAGTTGATATCCCCTGGGCAAGCAGAGAAATACAGTAGAAATAATAGATTGATTCAGTACAAACCTTGAAAAATGCACTACATTTTCAGGTAGAATTTGGGGCCTGAGAGGAAAAGTATGTGAGCCATGTATATCATGGACTGTCAAGCACTCAGGCACTATGATAATGGGTACTCCATAAAGATCCCAGGCTGTACATACTAGCTCTCTAGGGAGAACAGATAAATCAAAACTCCTTTTCTTTCTTTTTCATCTTTCAGCAATTTTCATGAAAGCCCAAATCTTGAAAAGATTTAAATTGAGGAAATATTGTGAAAGTTACAGATTTTGACCTTGCCTTCTTCCCTGCGTTTTGTGTTTGGATGAAGAAAAAGAGCAAAGGAAAGAAATGCTGCAGAAGGTCAACTGAAACCATAAACTTCTATTTTTTTCACAGGATGATACCAGTCCACCAACTTGATCCTGCTAATTCAGTTCAGGTTGTAAAGACAACCAATTTTTCACTCCCATTGTAGCCACATTCACTTAAATGAAACCATAATTTGGTAGAATACCTACCTATCTGGTAACAGAAAATGGATGCAAGAGATTAGACACAATTAAAAACTCAGAGATATAGAGAAAAACAGTAAAGGAAAGAAGACATACTTGGGTAGACAGAAAATAAACTTATAACAGAGATAGCTGTCTTTAAAAACATGGCATTCCCTAACCACTACCAAGAATAGAGAGTGAAGGTACTGCTCTTTCTCCTTCTATTTAGAATAGGCATTAGCTTTAAACTCCTACAAACTGTGGCAGTAACTACTTGTCACTGCTTGATTTATTTTTAAAAATAAGAGGCTAGTCCACCTAGCTAGACTCCTGGAGTCTGGAGTTTTAATCACAACTTTTCACTCTCAGCACAGCTGGCTCAGCATACACAGACCGTATCCCTCACCATCTAGTTTTTCTACTCAGATGGGAATGAAGTCAGCTTAATTCTGGTCAACATCAAATAATATTCCTTATCTCGACTCTTTTGAGGTAAGAGAAGAGACATTTTCTTTTATCCAGCCATGTCTTTGATTGGCAATCTGAAACAATAAAAGCAATCAAGAACAGCATCCTCCATATATTATATTGTGGTTGTTTAGTTTGGATGGCCCAGAGCTGTTGAATACTGACAAAAAGATGAACAGTAAAATATGGATACCTAAATGAGCATAACTAACTTCTCCTCATCATCCTTGACCTCAAGCTCTTCTTTCTGAGCACATATCCTATGTATGTCCAGCTCTACTATACTGTGTGATCCACTGTGTGACACTGGGAATAAAATGAATTGATATATGAGCTCCACCTTAGATAATTAGGAGAAGTAATACTGGAATAGTCTGTTGGGAATATCTACCTAAGATATATGACAAGACACCTTTTCTAGACAGTTTCAGAGTTGTTATCTCCCTATAAACCTGTTCTCAAGGCTCTCTTTGTAGTCAATAGGGAACAACATGAATTTACCATGAACAATTCATCTGACATGTTTTAGAGGTCAGCTTTGAGATGCTGACATTTCCTAATGTGCAATGTCACTAAATAATACTGTCCACTTAAACATAACATACTGCTAAGCACAGTCATCAAGCTCTGCTCAAGAGGAAAAACAAATAAACAAACCAAACACATACACACAAAACCAGAAAGTGGGAACAAAAATGTCCCAAAGCAATGGTGGCTAGTAACTCCCAGTAACTCTACAAGAATGTTCCCCTCTCTGTTTATTTAGTGTTGTCACAGCTGTACAATTCTGAACATTCATTATAATGTAATGCACAGCCACTGGTGTAAAGACTTCTATTAGGGTTTTCCAAAAATTGTGGAAAATTAGAGATAGGAACCTGAGACAGTTTCACATTGGGTGGAGCTTTTAGACATATTTTTTACCAAGGCTCTTCTGCATTGCTTTGAAAAAGTGCTAACATGCAAAGTTCATTATGACTTTCCTAATATTTCTTTGGGCTGTGCATTAAATATCACTTTTTAGTGATTTCAGAATTATTCTCATATGTGCAAGCATTAAATATGCATTTCGCTTCCATATCTTTATTTTTATCATTTTCTTTCCTAAAATAGGACTGTACCTTCAAAGAAATATTTCCCTTCAGAAGTCAGAAATACGATAAACACTTCATAAAAAAAATACAGTGTAGTCAAGAAACCAGTCAACAAACAAATGCATAATTCAAAACTACAGAAATTTTGCAGATAAGGTGAAAGACACTTCTCTGCTACAGACCTGGGAATTTCATCATGGACACAGAACTTGCAAGCCCCTCTTAAGATCCAATTTTTGAAAATAATTTTCTTGATAAGCAATAAAGTAGGGAAGAATACAAGACATAAGATTCAGCAAGGGAGCAGGAGCACAGAATAGAAGTTCAGGGGAAGCAGAAACTAATGACAGGTGAGAAGCAAGTTTAATAGACTCACGGGAAGAAGGATATCGGGCAAAAAGAGACACCCTGAAATAGTCTTCCCTTTGCATTACCTGCATTTTAAACTAAGCAGGGGTGCAGCGAGGTTTTGCATTTGTTCTTTTTTTTTCAAAGATAACTCTCAGGTTATACATCTGAAAACACTGCTCTGTAGAAAATGGATTGCCTGTAAAAGATTTATGTTTAATTCTGTTCTGTGCAACTAAGACAGACTTCAAACAACAGATCCTCTCATAAATCTTCTTGCAGTAGAGACCCCAACCTGGAGTATTTCTGGGTCTGGGTATGCACGAACAAATAAAGATTAGTCGCATCTCCTCTATGACTTTCCTCAAGGATTTCAGCGCGGCTAGCTTAAAAACATGGAATACATCATTATATGGGGGCCCCATATAATATAAGGGGATCCATGTAAGGGGCACAACCTCCTTTTCTTAAAAGAAAGGCTGACTCGCACGGCTGAGAATATATTACTGGAACATTTTAAATCTGCCAATTGATCTCTGATAAAAACAAAATATTGCTATAATAAAAGGAAGAATAACATTAAAAATGGTGCAGAATCACATCTCAGTGAAGGATTCATGGTCCTAGGCTATGCAGAAATGGTGCCTGGAGTGACAGGTCTGCTACTGCTTTGGCCACAGTGCTGTATATACTCAATCATTCTGCTTCCCATGGTATTTATACCTATTTGCCAGCATATGAGGTTCCCAAGAGCAGGCACTGTCCTCATTATAGCATTAACATAGCATGGCCTTAACAGCAAGAGCGGTAGTCTCAGCCTGATGATTTACAAGAGGAAGCTGCTGGTGTTAGCGGAGTAGTGGACTGTGCTGTAGAAAACAGCAAAGCTGATCTGCAGGAATGTTTTCTTTTTTCTTCTTTTTATTTATTTATTTTTGATATTTGACTGCTTGTGTGAATGACTTTAATAAGTTATTAAGTCACACCTGAAGGCATGTTTCTCTCAATAAACTGGCAAGATCTGAGGAACATGGCTGCATGTGGGAGTACACCATAGCGGGTCTGAAACCCTGTTCTCTCGTAGACATTTTTACCTTCTGCTGTGGAGCAACTGCAGAGGTTCCGGTGGGAACTAAACCTCAGATACCTTCTTACAATTCCTGTCATCCCTTTGATAGCCCACAATTAGCTTGGCTACTCCACTGTGCATCCCCTGCCCTTTCACTGGCTCCTTGCTTCTTCCCCATCCTTTTCCTCCTATACTCCCCTCACCCTGCCACAGTCACAGAGAACTAAGATATAGGGCTATTACATCCTGTGTTTAGAAATGAGGCAAAGAAGATTTTTAATATTAGGAACTAAATCACACCTAACATTGCCAGACTGCCAGAACTAGAACTAGGAGAACAGTGCATGTGTCAGTGCGCTGGTGCTTATAAAACGCCTTACTTGTAAAATAACAGGCAGTAATGCAAATATAATCTCTTGGCACCCACACACTACAGTTTGACTGGCACACCAGTTTTATTTTTTGCACATTGCAATAATTCTACTGTACTGTGACTTACACTCATGTAAATTATTTCTGTTAACAAGACCTTTACACTTTTAATTATGTTTTAAGTTACCAACATAAATAAATCACTCTGATTTTTACAACCCACTTCTTCAAAAGTCATGGATGTGCTCTTTTACCACACTTTTCTTTCTAACTTTTCAATAATAGCTTCCTTTGTCATTGCACTTGGCTTTTATTAGCACACTTGCCTCATAAGAATTTCAATGCTGAAATGCAGAGTAATATTTTGTATGAAAAGTGCAATGATTACCCAAGAATACAGGAATTAGTCATGGACTTTGACCTTTTTTGCTCCAAATCAAAAATAGTGGAGGAGAAAGAGCACATCTTTTTCTCACAATGAGAAAAAGATTTCCAAAATGCAACCTTAAGACTATTGGTTTCACAACAAATTTATCCTGAAGAACAAGGTGTTAATTAGTACTTTGTTGCTAACATCAATCAGGCCTTCAACCCACCATCGAAAGTAACTGCAGTCCTCAGTGTAATAAACAGGCTGTAAGATTTAAGAAGCTGAATTCTGAAAAGCAGTTCATGAAAAATTAATTTCCTTCATTTTTAATTTTTATGTTCTAGGAAACCCGCTGACATGAGAACTCTTTCTGTTTCTCTTCTTCTCTCTCTTTTTTTTCTTTTTTTCTTTTTTTTTTTTTTTTTTTTTAAGAGGGGAGTTGGTGTTGCCAGGCCCCAGAAAATAATGAGTAGAACTAACCCTTTCCTCCCTTCTCTCCTACCCATAGTCACAACGTAAGAACTTGTATATTGAATCACAGAATCATAGAATGGTTGAGGTTGGAAGGGACCTCCAGATGTCATCTAGTCCAACCCCCTCCGCTCACGCAGGGACCTCTAGAGCGCAAGGCACAGGGTGGCATCCAGGCAGGTTTTGAAGATCTCCAGAGAAGGAGACTCCACAGCCTCTCTGGGCAGCCTGTTCCAGGGCTCTATCACTCTCACAGGAAAGAAGTTCTTCACATTGAGATGAAACCTTCTGCATTTCAACTTTTGCCTATTACCCCTTGTCCTGTCACTGGCAAACACCAAGAAGCACCTCCCTACATTCTCCCCTCAGAAGCACCCCTCTACATTCTCCCCTCAGGTACTTATACATACTGATAAGATCCCTCTCTCAGTCTTCTCCAAGCTAAACAGACCAGGTCACTTAGTTTTTGCTCATGTAGTAGATTCTTCAGTCCCTTAATCATCTTTGTAGCCCGATACTGGACTCTCTCCAGCGGTTCCACGTCCCTCTTGTACTGGGGAGCCCAGAACTGCACCCAACACTCCAGGTTCGGCCTCACCAGGGCTGAGCAAAAGGGCAGGATCCCCTCCCTCCACCTGCCGGCAACGCTCCTCCTGATGCAGCCAGGATCCCATTGGCCTTCTTGGCCACGAGGGCACATTGCTGCCTCATGGATAACTTGTTGTCAACCAGGACTCCCAGATCCCCCCTCCACAGAGCTGCTTTCCAGCAGGTCAGCACCTAATCTGTGCTGGTGTCCGGGGTTATTCCTGCCCAGGTGCAGGACCCTTCACTTGTCCTTGTTGAGCCTCACAAGGTTCCTCTCTGCCCAACTCTCCATCCTGTCCAGGTCCCTCTGGATGGCAGCACAGCCCTCTGGAGTGTTGGCCACTCCACCCAGTTTGGTATATAAATATACATATACATACATACATACATATATATAAATATATATATATATATAGGAGTAACAATAGTGTCTGAAGGATTTACAGCCAGAGATGGGGCCTAGAGTCATACCACAACCATGGAACACCTTAGGTACAACCTACAACCTAGACAGTTTTTTCGTCCTTCTGTCTCTCTATTGAATAAGCTACAGAATAATAAATAAATGGAAATGAAAAAAAGGAATAACAGAGCCGCATGTCCTCCTCAGCAGCAGAAATGGCTGACTTGAACTGTCTTTACCCAGCAGGAAGCTGAAGAATTTTTTTAAGGTAAATAGCAACCAAAGCTGGGCAGCTCAGATGGGTCTCCAACTGTGCACAGATTTTATTCCTAGCATTAAGTAAGCAATATTAATAGTACTAAAAACTGGTATGGCTAATAGTATTTTCTTGTCACACAAAATTCGTAACTGTCACCCAACTATTGAAAGCTGACATGTTGTAGAACAGATTCTTGCTGTGTTGCTTCTGTATAAGGGCAAGGGAGTACTAGCACCTCCTGTTTTGCAAACATTCAGCTATAGCTAGAAATTTTAATAAGGAAAAATGGAGATGGTCTATATTTGAGAATTACAAAAGAGCACTCCCTTCCATAAAGAAATTATTGCTACTCACTAGCTTCAGAAAGAAAAATGCCTGTAAAATGGAACATGCCAAATAAAACACTGCATGGGTCTGCTAGCATAAAGTGGTCACTGAAATGGTTTCCTGACTCCCAGGAAGATGATTGAGATGGAAATCAGCCAAACTGGGAAAATCTATTTGAATGGCACAAAGAAAACTAGTCTTTTTGGTTTTGTTTTTGTTTTTGTTTTTTTTTTGTGGTGCACAAGAGGCTATTGTTTTTCATATCTACCAAGAGCTACACATTTGATGATACAACCTCAATAAACTGCATGCTTCCTATCCATAATTCTTCATATATTTAACCAAAGATTTTTCCTCCCAGTAATTTTGGCCTGGAATTTGTTCTAGGAAGTGTAGAAGGCTGAGTAACAGGTTCTTTTGTGATTCTGGAATAAGCAGGGACCATATAATTCATGGGACCAAATAATTTACAAATATAACCTGACTAATCCAGTAACACGAATATCCAGTCCTGCAGGCCTAGGCTTTAGTTAGCTACTTAAAAGGCCACTAGAGCATAAGGGAGACTCTTTCATCACTGGAGACTCCTGACAGCCCTGTAAATTTACTAGTGAGATATAGCTGAAAACTGGAAAAAAAAAAGAGGAAGTCTGGAATGTTTAACGAGGTATTTTGTATTTTGCTACAAAGTAAAATTTACTCAGATTTCAACATCCCTTTAAGGCTAATAGAGCATATTTTTTAGTATTCCTCAAAAGATTTCTCATAGATGTTGCATGAAAATACAGAATTTTGTGCTACCTTCTCTCTTCCTTCCTTCCTTCCTTCCTTCCTTCCTTCCTTCCTTCCTTCCTTCCTTCCTTNTTCCTTCCTTCCTTCCTTCCTTCCTTCCTTCCTTCCTTCCTTCCTTCCTTCCTTCCTTCCTTCCTTCCTTCCTTCCTTCCTTCCTTCCTTCCCTACTTTCTTTTTTTTTTTTTCATTATTCAATCTATAACACTGGCATGAAAAGAAGAGGAGGGAGAAATATTCAAAAAATATTTTCCTACCTACATATCCTGGAACAACAAGACGTGCAAAATAATATTAAGGTGTGGTGATCCATAATTTTACTTTATGCTGCTTTATTTTTTGAGTATTAAACAGGTTTTTTCTTGCCTTCATGATAATTCCATTTGTGTTTTGGTGATAACTGTCAAGGTAAATGCAGACTAAGGTTAGAAAGATATCTGAGTTATCACTGATAAGATGCAGTGAATGGAAATTAAGAGCCTATCAACAAAAGTAAGCCCACAATCCCGACTCTGAAAATTTCAAATCAGATTTCAAGGCCTTTGAAAGAAATGTCCATTAGATAAGAAGAACCTCAGTATAAATGGATAGAATTTGCTGGAGAATCTCAAATTACTGTACTAATCCTGTTGTTTCTAAAGAGCTTTAGTATACATATATATCTTTCCTCAATGCTGGAGAAATTCTTTCAGCTATATCTCTGTAACTTTTCAAGCAAGACAGTACACTGAATTAGGAATTAAGAGAACAAGGAAAAATATGGAAAACTTGTGGATAATGCTGCTGTCCACTTCCCCTTAAAAACTCCATATCTTCAGGAAAAAAAAAAAAAAGACTTAAGTCACTGTACTAAGGAAATAAATGGACACAGATTCCATTGATCTAGGTGTACAGACAGTCAAACACTGTCTGAAAGCAATAAAACTTGATTTAGAAGTGGCCTAAGTGGAAACAAATACAATTTTAAGCACAGCATAAGTGACAGTCTATTGGCTTACATGTTTCTTGGTAATCTTCGAACTCTCAGGACATTCACACATAACTGTTCCTTTTCTTTCATTGTGTCTGCAGTAAGGAATGCTGATATGTCATTTGAGGCTTTTCTATGTAGCCACTTTTAAAGAATCCTTTTCTGTGAATTATTTTCCTGTATTTGGAAGTGGAAATGTTTCAAAATATTCTCTTGCTCTCGCTCTCTTTTTTTTTTTTTTTCTCTTCTACAAGCAGGAAGAAATGACATTTGGCTGCTCTTGAGCTATGAGAGAATTAAAATATGAAAGAGGCTATCTGTACTCCACTATGGGACATAAATTTTGAACTGAAGATAATGATAAGGCTTGATTTGCACACACAGAAGTAGCCTGGCTTCATGCAACATACACGAACCCTTGTATTATCTAAATTAAGTACTCCTAAAATTTACCTCTATTTCTTGAAGTCTTATGACTGTAGTTGCTTCTTGAAATCATACTCTTACCAAGGTAGTCCACAACTCTGTTTCAACCCACCTGAAATGCAAATAACTATTTTGTTATTCTACATGGCTTCACAACATGGTCCTGAAGGCAGAAAGAGAGTATTTTGAAATAATCTTAGCTTAATGAAAGTGCCAACCAAGATTCATGTCAATGCATCTGGAATGATGTTAGCTAGAGCTTAAGCTAAGGCTATGATCAGACCATCCCAGCAGAAGTGGCTATGCTAATATAAGTTATTACTGACACAAATTTAATTGTTAATGTTTGTTGTTCCCCTTCTGCTGTTTGTATTTCCCCCTGACAAAGAAAGTTTGTGTATCAGCTATGTAAATGTTTCTCTTCTGAGTCAATAGCTAGTGAGGTGGTTTATTTTAGATAGTCTTCAATCATTAAACAGACTGACTTTGCTTTCGTGCAGATGAAGAGCTCTCATCAGATTGACCCCTGGCTGCAAGAGGGCAGGGAACAATATCTTACATCAGAAAGTGGTAGCTACTCAAATCACAGCTGCTTCTGTAACAATTGTTGGACGCATCTTGCTCACAAGAGTTTGTATTTTATTAACACACACTTCAACCCACAAAACATAAAGTAATCTTATGATCAGTTTAGCAACTAAGTTTAACACTAAAGCTCAGAATTAAAAGATTTCCCATCCTTCCTGATAAAAATCCCTCACTGTTTTTAATTCTATCATTTTCTTGATTCTTCTTTGCATTTTCCTTAATTATATACTAATGCAAAGGCAGGCATACCTGCAGGAGACTGTGTATGCAAAGAACCTTTAAGATTTTCTGCACATACAAGCACAGAAACACTGTATTTCATTCCCCTAAATTCTCTCCAGCTGTTTTTCCATGCCTGGATCAGAGTACCTTAACCTTTCTGGTAATATTATTATTCATTGTGTGCCTGAAGTTGACAGTGTTGTCAGTAGTGCACCTCACAGACTTACTGATAAATCACCACAATAATGGAGTCTATCATGTAGACAGGGTTATATGTCATACTGTTTTATTATATATTTGCAGTGGGACCACATTTGCAGTGGGACCTTGAGCATACCTCTGTTTATGTAGTAGAAATTCATATTTACTGTTTGCGTTCATGGGTGAAGCACTCATCTTCTTCACATATTGGTCCACTAGTCTGTACACCTGAATTACTCTCAAAGTACTCCATAAAACAGAAGTATCCCCCAGGCGTCATTGCATTTTATAAGGAGCATTTTTACTGTGTTATTGGCAGTGAATTGTATAACTCTTGAATAAATAGTGGAAGGTGCTTTTATTTTATTTTTCTATTTTTGGTATTGTTGACATTGGACTAGTCAAGACTTCAAATTTTACCTTAATGCTATTTCTGGATAGGTGAGCTAGCTGAGATTTGATGTGTCCCTTGTAGAGGCTTGTGGTTGCAGAGGCTTATGCCCATTAAATAGGCTTATCTGAAAGACAGTTTTGACATGTAATATTGATACTGAATGTCTGATCTCAGGCCACATTTTTTCGTAAGTATATAAAAGTGTTTACCACTCTGAAGTACTCACTTTTTGGTATGGTTCATTTTTTATGGTCACCACTGAGTCCTGGTGACTTAATACACTCTAAAGTAATTTTGGCTCCCACTACTTTTGTCAGGTGAATGAGCTTATGCTGAAAGCAAAACAAAATAAATAAATAAGGAAGAATTATCTGAAATTATTTCTGATGATTGCATGACCATTGGAAACTATCATCTTTGTGCATATACCGGTACTGAATGGAGACTTTCATGTCAATCTTTCATGCAAATAAAACCTACATGCATTCGAAGTATGGCCTTGCAAACTTCTTTCTATGAGCTAAAGAGCCCCTTGTAAATGCTGCGTGTCCTGCCAGTAAAGCTAAAGTTACATATTTGAGTGTTTTACTGTATTTTATTTTAATTAAACATTACTCCTTACAATAATCTGTACCTCCTTTTACAGTGTGCTCTTTCAACTGCAAAATATGAGATCTGAAATTAGAGCCAGGGTATGACGTTCTCTGCTACAGAAAAGCACCATGCTGTAGAGCCCTCTGCTGTTCAGCCCCATTTAGCCAGGCCAGTGACTTTCCAGCAGCAAAAAAAGCTGAGAGATACAGTGTTTTGGAAGCTCAGGAGGTGCATCTTGGCAAAGAGAAGGAGTTGTCAGACAATTATGTTTAATTAGCATACAGTGAGGCTATTAATGTTATTTGATTTAATTCTTCAGTAACTTAAGGGAGAGACATAACTAGAGAAAAAGATCTGAAGAGTGGTATAGGAAATAAATATTTTGTTATTTAGTGTTTATTAAAACACCAAAGCTTGGAAATGGAAGAGTTAAGTACATAAAGTGTTTTAGTTTTATTCCCTAATCTATGTATTTTATGGAGTAGAATAATTAATGTGCATAAATTTTCATGGCCAGACACATAGTTTTACTTCAGGAGTAATGGCAATATATTTATGTTTTTGTGCTTGTAAAAATATATACTCCATAAAACTATCCTTTTATTTTTTTAGGCCATTTCAAAGAGAAAAAAATAACAGTTTCAAAACAACATTGTGTGTTGTCTTGATATGTCACTTCATTTTATCTTGTAGCTTAAAAGAAATCTGACATTTTAAATCAAACTATTGATTTGAAATGAAAAATAAAGCCTCAAAGTATTATTATAGATTTTTTCCAGTTATTTGATTGATCTTGTCTTATTGAATGTCCCTATAAGTGAAACAAAATTTAAACAAGATAATAACCATACCTACTCTTTCCATAGTTTGTTTTGAAATATAATCTCCTTGCTGACCACTCACAGAAGAATCTCACTTATGTAAATAATAGTGTCATACAGTGTAATACAAAAATACATGCACTGGAGCCTGTTTCAAGTTGTAATAAAACCTGTATTTTATACTTATGAGAGGTCATCAACACAAAAATCTACAGTAAGGAATTACATTCAGCTTCTGCAAATTCGTGTTTTTATTCCTTGTACATGTGAATGATCACATTGAACATGTGTGAATACAGGAGAGAAACCATAATAGCTTGTTGTGTTGACAAAATGTAAATTTTCTTTGAAGCTTTATAA
Organism: Eudromia elegans; assembly: GCA_003342815.1. Classification (NCBI taxonomy): domain Eukaryota; kingdom Metazoa; phylum Chordata; class Aves; order Tinamiformes; family Tinamidae; genus Eudromia; species Eudromia elegans. The sequence goes on along the minus strand of PTEX01000087.1, from coordinate 744,680 downwards.
ATATAGATTTAATATAATTATGTCCTGCTTAATATTCTTTTGCACAACTTTCATCATTAGATACTTTAAAACTTACATGGACACTATTGTAAGAATTTCTTCCATTGCTTCACTTCATTTCTTCTATGTCTTCAGGACATCTGACATTGGAGATGTTTCAGTCTCATGTAACAGTGCAAATTAGAAAACAAGAACAAAAATTGCATAATTTTCTCTTGTTTATCAAATGATAAAATTGTTCCATCACAGATTTCAGGTATCATAGACAGTCTTATTTTGTGACCAAGTTTCTAGCACCTTCAGAACCTCTCAGTGAAACCAACCTTCAGATCTTTTAAAGTGGATTCATTTTCCTCAAAAATAGTACTTTCCCACAGTGTCTTAATTGATTTCATCAAAGTGTCTCTGATGAGTTATTTCTCCTGAATGAATGTCATGGTGGAGAGGACCTCAATGGAGGGCTCAGTCGCTTCATTGAATCTATTTTGACCACCATAAGAAGTGTCAACTAATTTCAAGACTTTGGCATGCAATCACTGATCATCTGTGTCAGAAAGCCTTAGTTTAGTTTTTAATTCTGCTGTTTTACTTAAAACTAGACCAACCAGGTTCACCTCATTACCAGAATGAAACATCTGCACAAGTCCTTCAGTTGTTTTCCATCAACTGTTTCAACATTTTTCCATTCTTTAATGAACAGAAAGAAAACCACACCAGCTTCACCTGTCATGCTTCTTTGCAGTATGTGCAGATATTGTGTGAAATTATGCTTTTTGTTTAAAGCAGTAAGAGGTGCTCCACCATCACCAGCTCTTCCAATAGGACAAAAGCTTCTCTCTGCAGTTGAGTGTCCACTGACAGCCAAAACCCTTGTCAGTGTTCCACAATAGGCAAAACCATTTAGAAAGCTTTTTGTTTAGCTGGTTATTTTTAACATTTTAAGAAATTTCCTCTTTGGTTCTCCTACAAATATGTACTGATACTCTTAGTACAGAGATGTGATTGATTTGATATACTACTGTTTTCTTCAGATGGCTTGTTTTTCCTATTTCATCTAATCCTGGATATTTGAGGAAATGGGAATTTTACACTGAAGAAAATCCTTCACACTACCTCCTCATTGTAAGTGTCTGCCCTTGTTTTGAACCCCAGTGGCACCCTAAGGTGTCTTCTTGTCTCTTATCTCACACTACTTTAGCTTTCTGCATCGTCTTGGCGTTGTTTGCCCTAGAAAAACGGACTAGAGTTTAGTGCTACAGTTCATCAAGTTAACCTGACTTTTCTGTCCTTCACTGCTTCTAGCATCCAACCTGTGTAGCAGTTCGGGCTACATGTTCCTGAATTCAGTGAATTCTGCTTATAAATCTGGAGATACTACACCACTCACAATTTTGATAGTAATGAAGTCTTAAGAAATATTCTCCCTAGAAGGTTCATCTCCCTGATCCACTCAAGAAAATGACTTTGAGGAAAGTATTGCTAAATTTTATTATTATAGGGTGCTAGGGCAGCCGTCATCCACAGACCTTTTTTTGTCCTGAAGCAAATTTGCTCAGCTCTACCTGAATTTTGGTTAGTTACTCAAGTGAGTTAAACATGCTTAGTGCTTCGAATCAGTATCATATTGTATCCATGACCTTGATACACTGAGGGTCAAGATATGCTCTACATAACATCAATATCCTCTAAGGAATAGAAATTTTTTTTTTTAAAAAAAAAATCAGATTTATATAAATAAGAACTTACCAGTTGAACTTGTTCATTAACTCACTCCTATTTTTTCTGACGTGATTCACAGTTCCTGAGACATATAAAACCTTCTAATTTGCTCTGCTTTAACATGAAAAAGTGGAAGAGGAGCACATGGTTCCATATTGTATACGTGAAGATGTTTTATAACTTACTCACAAATTTCTATATTATATAAGTATTCTGAATGATGTGGTGATAATAAAAGTTATAAACTCCCAAAATAACAGAATATCATGAATATTATCCTTAGACTTGCTTTTTAGTCTTTCAGGCTCAAAAAGCATTAACTGAATGGCTTAGGAAATATTATCACCTACAATTAATCAGAATTAATTATTTCCTTTATTAGCAGCGTGCAGTTTGCACTATACGAAGAGAGGGACACAGGGACACACTTTAAAAAATGAAAAAAAAAAAATCAGTAGAACAGCAAAACACAAAACAAACAAGAAAATAAACAAGCAAGAAAGAGATATTAATCTGTCAGTAAAGCAATTGTAGTGTTTTATAAGAACAGCTGGTGTTTTTTCATTTCATGAAAAATATCAATGTTCCTAATTTGTCTTGCATTCTTCATCTCGCTGAATATAAGGCCTTTTTTTTTTATACAAACCCTACTTTCTCTAAAAACAAAAATAAAAACAACAAAAGACAGGTGTTGAGAAGAAAGTAGAAAAAAAACCTTTCTTTTGCCAGAACCCCACTGCAAGCATCAGATCCAGACCTAGATCCCGTTAACTATGTACTCAACAGTCGTCAACATTCTAATTTCAAACACATACCAGGGTATTTTCTATGATGAAATATGCTCTTGGATTGCCTACTTAATCTTCCTTAGCAAAACCTGGGCCCAGAAGTCTAATCTCTCTCTCAAATCTCAAAGATAAGGCCTGAATAATGAAAACTGCTGGGGTCAACACAAATACTATTTTAAGAGTCAGCAGATTTTCTTCCCAGATGTGGTCCTATTTATAATAGGTAGAGTAAGAGATGGAAACAGAATGCTACAAGAAGGACTTCTTGCAGAAGGGGTAGACACCTCTCTGCAGTTATTTGCTAAAATGAGAGTAATCTTTGACCACAGAATATATCCTATGTTAGCTGGCACTCTTAATACTCAAACGACTCTGAATAATAGCAGCTAAAAAGCCAAGGAGGCTTGGGTACTTGACTACATGCTGTGGGTCATGACATGAGAAGATTAAATACGTATTTAGATAAACTAGATCCAAATAACTAACTGTTCAGTTGTTTGAGGATCTTCAGCTGAGATGATCAAGTCACAGAGTGGCTTTGTTAGTTTGGCATTGTAACTTTTGATGCTCTTTATTCTTTGTGTCCCTCAGATTTCCATATGAAATACAATTGGTTTGCAAGTAAAAGGATATTTGCTCCTTCTATACCACCACTTAGAAATACATTCCCTAGGCTCTGACAATCACTATCTTGCTATCAGCACTAATAAGAGAGATTTTACAAGCCAGATTTGGACCTCAGCTATACGTGTAAACCTCAATGTCTTTTGATTATATCTTTCCTCACAACTGTGCAATTGTATTAAGAAGATCTAAAGGTCTAGTTGGGCCACCAAAATGTCTCCAGCTGGCAATGTTGTTGAAAAAAACAACTGAGAGGATGTCGTACAGGAAACTTTTAGGCTCCATGATGTTGTGAATAAATATGAAAACTACATTTGGATTTTTAAATTATGAAAATGTGATAAGGAAATCAAAGAATAGGAGGAATCTTATGTTTTAAAAATAATTTCTCTTGATAAAACTATATGTTAATATACTTTTCCCATTCACTAGGCTCCAAAACCTATTTGTTCTTTGATAGATCACAACACAAACGGATTATTGCATTATCAAAAGACCTATCCACATTAATCTTTTTTTCTCTCTTATTCCATCATTATTGCCTCTTCTACCATTGTTTTTCTGTCATTATAGAATTAAAATATTGTTTAACAATATAGTTTTCTAAAACACCAGTTCTCCCACATATAGAAGTTGGGTCAAAAAAAAAAAAAAAAAGAAAAAAGAGTTCTCTAGGAAATATTTAATTATTATTTAATTATTATCCTTTAATAGCAGGCATTGTCCCTTACATTAAATCAGCTGTGCTATCTTAATTAATGGCTATTCCATACTGGATACTGTATTCCAAAAAGTTCATAAATCAGTTCTCTCTCTCCCTGAAAACATAGTGTAATTATTTTGCACGAAATTATTAAAAAGCCTTACAATTGAAATATATACATTTTAAATAAATATATAAATAAAACTGTAGATACTACTGCAAATATCAGTTGTGGTAAAAACTGTACAGATCGTGGATTATGGTTCCAAGGATTTCAAGTTTAATATGAAAAGACCCTTTTTCTATGAGAACCCAGGCACCCCAAAGGAATGGTTCTCCTTCACAAGAATTTTTTTTGCATGAGTAACTTTGCTTAGTTCACAATTAGCAGACACCGATGGAAAACTTTTGAATGAGGCAATCTAAGGTTATAAAGCTTTTGATAAAATAAGAGTGTCTATCAGTTCACAACTTTGTGGAGTTTCCACATACTGCTTTGTGCAGTATGCCACTGAATGGACATTGCATGGTACCAGATATTGGGCATCTCACTCTACGGTTGACTTTCATCCTAAAGTGAATTGAATATTTTTAAACTATCCTCTGATTTATCAGCTCAATGGACTGTATATAAGCAGTAGCAGGATCTAAATATTGTGAGAATGGAAAAATGGCATGTGATTTTACTTAATTGTTCTTTACTATAACTTTCACCCTATGACATTAAACATATGCTCTTTTTGAAAATAGTCATTAACCTTTCACATGATGTATAACTAGCTTTATCACTCCGGAAAAAAAAAAATCCCACTTTGAGTTCTGAAAGGAAAGCCCATTGGGAGACACACAAATGGTAAACCACACCGAAGGACACAAAAAGGCCCATAAAACATCAGTAGGGTTATAAAGGTCTATGGATTTTAATTGCTGTGTGCCATTGGGCCTTTACAAAGCAATCAAGCAGGCAATCTCCAAAGACAGCCCTGCCATAATACATTTAACAATAGAGTTCTCACCCCATCAGCAGACTAGGGTTTATGAAGGTCCCAATAGCAATTAATGACCTTGTACGTTGAGAGAAAAAGACAAAATTACTTAAATTGGCTACCATTTTTGGCTACGTATCTTAAGTGTAGGGAAGCATAACTTCAAGACAAGGAATGCAAAAGTTTCGATATGATAGACAAAAAATATTCTTGTCAGCTGGATCTTCCCGTCTGTGCATATTTTTAAAAGGTTTAGAAACCTGCCTGATAGTACCTATGGGATGTTACTCAAGCACATAGCCTGTTGCCAGTAAAGGAAGATTTTTCTTTGGACGGCATATTGTAAAAACCTAAATACAGAACTTTATCCATCTTCAGAGGAAGGTGGAAAAATCTATTCTTCTGACATGAAATAATAGTGTTAACCAGGATTATGTGGACAGCACTGTTAAATAAGGAATAAGAAATGGAAACCTTTTCTTATTTATGTTTTCCTTCTTGTTTCATAAGTTTTCTAACACAGTGAAAATTTATACAGCTCGAAATTATGGGGTGGATGATAACACTGCGGTATGAAGATGAGCAAGCCATGCAACTTTATACAGCATTTGCTTAAGTGAAAATTTTAGAATTTCGAGGCTGTACCAGAGAAGAACGAAATCTTGTTTTTTTCCTGTTGTGAGATGAACATTCCTGTTGTGCTTGAGGTGTTAGACTACCTCTGCAAAAGAAGGGCAACTAATTAATTATTTTTGTACTAAATCTTTTTTTTGTACAGCAAAAAATCCAGACATGTATACTAGCTAAATAATTCACTTAATTTGTCTAATTTTCTCCTTCATTTTAAAGAGCCTATTGTATTCCATGAAGTAAAAAGCCTCAGGACATGACCCATGCGAGCATGGCTATAAAATTAATAATTTTCTGGAATTTTCATTTACAATCTGATCTAATCCTTGTCTCCTGAACCCAGTTTAATCAAGCTTGAATACACAAAGAAATCCAATTATTCTGCTGTTATGGAACTCCTATAATATTTTCTCTAGAGGTGATTGAGCCACTTGGTAAATATTGTGAATTTATAAAAAAAGAAAGTTAAAATGTTTCACTGTCTAGCAAAATAAGCTGTGTGCACAAATGTTAGTTCTGTGCTTAGTTGCTGAAAACAGCTGTATTTTCAGAGAGGTAAAATACACAGCAATATTCCAGGGAGAGTTCATCCTATCCATACTGCTACTTGATCTGTCCATTCTGCTAAGCATCCATCCTTCTTTACCTTTACCTCTCTGCTGATAACAGAGGCAAATATAGCTGAATAGCTGGAACATTAAAACAAATGTGAAGGAGATATGAACATAAATTGTCTATTTCTTCTCTATACATTCTATACATATTCATTAGTATATATAGTTTGCATTAGTATATAGCCTTGGCAAGTAAAAGAGATTTGACTGGGGAATATTTGGAATCTATTGATGCATTGCTTTTGCCCTATAAAAGAACAATCTAGCTGCATTACTGAATGTTTTCTATTTTAGATTGAAATAACAAACTGTATTGCAGTCTTTGAGATTCGTCTTCTACCTGTAACTACTAAGGGAGGTGTGTCTCAGAAGAGACTGGGTATGGCTAATGATAAATGTGCTCATTTAAAATCAGTTCAAGGATGTAGGGAAAATACATCTGTCCCTCTCTCACACATTCACTCAGTTAGAACAGAAGTAGCATGTATGCCTGTAACTGTTTATGCTTCCAGATTTCCAAATAAAACAAGCTGTAAATGTTTTCCATAAAGAATTCACATTGTCCTCCAACTTATCTAATACCCTGGGTATTCTAATCAACCTACAGAACTGAACTAGGCTAAAAAAAATGAAATGTCTGGATGTCTCTCTGGAATAAAGTGCAACAGACATAGCAGAAGCCATAGGGAGAAGCAGTTATTTGTTTTAAAAAAAAAGAAAAGAAAAAAACCCCACAATTTTGTATTTCTCTCAGAAGGGAATGATAAGTCTGGGCTAATATCACAGTTCTAGCATGAGGCTGAACCTGTGTTTGGAGCACATCTGTGATGGCATCTGCCTTGCCATCACACTATAAGGACTGAAATCCTTATGTAGCTGAGGGCCTGAGGAGTCATTTGGGCTTGCTACGAGGTGAAGGCATGCATTAACTTACATGGTGACACAATAAATACAACGGTTTTTTGATTGCAAAATGTGGCCATTTTTTCATAGTGAATTCAGTGATCTTTCTACCGTTGTGCAGAATTAATGCAAAGGAAAAAACAGAAACAGAATGAAAAAAAATCTATTTGGATTAAAAAAAAAGAAAATCATACTTTGTTATCCTCAATAATGACAACAATGATTGAAAAGGAAATTGGTACAAGTCATAAAACTGATCAATTCACACATCTGTAGAATGGGACACATCCTTGGTTGGAAAACACTGACAGAAGAAGGGTGAACATATTTAAACTAAACATAAACAAACCACTAAATCGCTTCTGACTTTCAGTGAGAACTGTTAAAACTACTTTGTGGTGAAAAACAAAGTGGACAGAAAGTCTCTCACATTCAGCCTGCAACAAGCTTTCTTTCAATAAAGTATTGGTCTGAAGAAAACAGAGATCAAAAACATTTTGCAATGAAATTGAAACATAAGCTGGAAAGTAAAAGACAGAATATAGAAAATTCCAAAAGAGATGCAAGAGTGCTTTAAAAAATATATCTTTAATGGGGATAAACTAAGTGAATAAAAATTATTTTTATGGGCCTCATTTTAATTTGGGTCAAACTATCAGTAAAAAGGTTTACTGTTCTTCTCTGGGAGATTTTTTGATGAAAAATACATAAATTCAGATTTAAGAAGTTACCTGTGTTAGAAGACTTTCTTTAAAATATTTTAAAACTCTTTCACACTTACACTTGTGGAAAAAAATTACAATAACTAGTTACTCTATACGAGTTCATGTGAGACTCTGATAACAGAGTTTAATTTAATCTTTATTAGAGGATTTTTGGAAGTATTTGCATCCCTTGACTTCAGATAACAATCTGAGAAAGCTGTGTTAGCTGGCTAGATTCACAAGGCTGCTTTGTGAGCTGGAGAGAGTTTTTTCCTCCAGAGAGGTACAGGAGGAGATAGCTCATGTGCTCTCTCTGGCCCTGCAGGTGCTTCTCTGTCTCCACCAAATGTAGAAGGCAGTTTCTGCTCTGATATCCTGGCATCCCCTTTCCTAGAGGATCTACTCTTTGTGGTAGAAAATTTATTTCAATACTCTAACTTGGGTGTTCATTTAGTTGTTGAATTTAGTCATTACTTACACTTATTCAATGCTATTAAAGGTTCTTTAACCATCCCCAATGAACAAATATCAGATCATGTGCTCATTACTATGCTAATAGGGTCCTTTGCACTCTATCTTGTATGGAAGGGTTGTGTGTATGTAATTATCAGGCTGTTTACAGTAGAGCTTCAGCTTTCTGGGGAAAAGAGTGCTGATTACATGTTTGTAAGTATCATATCCCATTGCATGCTGTATGCATGCTATATGACTCCATATGACAATATACCTTATAAATATTACTGTACATGTAATATTTATTATATTAATTATACACAATATTGCTTAGTTACAATTGCTAGGTGAAAATGAAGCTTTAAATGCTGTTTTTGCTCTGAATGCATCAAGGATTTAAAAAATAAGGAAGGACATCTTTGTTTCACAATATTCTATGGAAAACCAATAAAGGGAGCAGAAGACAAACAAGATTACAAACAGAAGAGACATGGGACACATCAGGTCAGTGTCAACTGTGGTGAAAAAGGATCTGTCTGAATTTTTTTGGATGGTCCAGGCCAAAGTGGATATTATTGCACCTACACAGATGATGTATTCTGGCATTGTAAATACCATGTTATGTTCTTAAAGACCGAATTTGAGTATCATAGATTCTCTTAATCAGTTGGAGAGTGTTAGATAACACATGTTCTTTATGCTAAAAGTTTAAAAAACTTTTATTTAATTCTAACCATTCATGAAACTGGACACTTCCTAGCTCATTTTTTTTTTTATAGTGATGGCATATAGCTGGAACATATGTGTTTATCATACCACCCTCCTTTTCTTGTTTCTTCTTCAGCTCTGCACAAACTTAAGCTTGTCTGTTTCCCAAAATTTAAGTAGATTTTAAAGTATCTTGCTTAAAAAGAGTCTTAGATTGAAATGTCTTTGAAACAGGGATAGGGTCTTCCTATCATCTTAAATTAAAAAGTTTACAACAACAGAATTTAAAATAGAAAAAAAAAATCAATAAGGTGAACAGAAAAAAACTACTGATAATAATTCTGCTACTGCTGCTGATAATACTTATGCTGCTATAGTAGCAAACTGGGTGCTTATGCCTAAAACAGTGATGCTCTTTCAAGAGAAGAAAATCACAAACACTGCTTTCAAAAAGCATAGAGAACTGAATCATTGACCTGTTATTGTTCTGGCTGATGTTTAGACACATACTAGATTTGATGCTAAATGCTTCAGAGGAACAAAGAAGATCTGCAGAGGCAGACAGATAAAAGAGGGACTGTGCAAGTCACCACAACAGAGAAACTATTTTAAGAGATATGCTGTGGCCCATAGGAACTCTTCCAGAAGCTGCTGAGAGAGAAATAGGATGAATATTATCTGAAAGAATACTTACCTATGTTCAAAGACAATTTTGTGAGTAGCCAGTATGGTTTAAAATCAGTAAAATTTTAAAGAAAATTCATAGTCCTAATCACTAATCCCTTAAAAAAAAAATCTTGTTTAATAGATAATGCTTTAGATCAAAAATTAGTGTGATATCTCTGAACATATTATGTTTTCCCAGAAGTAGAAATTTGTTCTGAAATAAGCTGGGGGATTTGTTCCCTCTCTTGGTTTGATTTGATATTTTGTCTTACCTGATGGAACCAACTTTCTCTGTTATGATTATTATATTTAGTTTTGTGTGATTGTTATCTTTTAATTGAGTTCAGGGCATCCAATGCACTAATATATAGCTGGTTGGTAACTTGAAAAGAAAATGAGCAGACTAATTAAGGCCTCCTATGTTCCTAAATACATTTATTTACTTTTGCGCATCACGCTGTAGTAAGACATTCAACAAGTGTTTATGTGCTGTCACTTGTAAATACATATTTTTCTGTTTTACTACTCTTTAATGCCTGAGATATTAAGCCTGTACATTTTGGCTTGATCCAATCCAAGCTACTAGTATTATTTTAATTTGAAAATGCTCTTCAGATACCTAAAGTAAAACAATATCATCTTTCAGTCACAAAACTAGGAAGTTATAGTTCCAATAAGCAATGCAAAGACCAACAAACTCTATCACTTCTAAGCAATGGTCCACTAAAATACAACAAGATATCTAGTGAGTTCCTTTGAGCTTTGAGCACAGCTAATGTCATCTTACGTGGGAATGAACTTGGTCTTGTAATTATCCCTGGATATCAAGGAGGGAAAGCTGTCTGAAAGGGAAAGGAATCTCTACCAAATATGCACTTTTTTTTTTTTTTTCTTTAAAAGGACCTAGAAAGAGAAAGGCAAATAGATTTTTCAAGGCACTTATATGTCTTTGAGTGCAATTTATCTTAAAAGTCCATAGGGGTCTAGTTCTCCAACAGGAGTGGAGGACCTGAGGCACGAGGCCCACACTGACTTGAACAAAAGTAGATTTTGATCCCGTGGAAGTCTGTTTACACAGAAATTTGATGCTGCCCTACTGTTATGGTTTGGATAGCAATTTTAAGTGATAGGAATTCCTACAAATGGATTCAAGCTCTCCCTGTGGTGAGGTTTATCTCGGCTTTGTTTATTCATATGCACATTCATATTGCAACTCTGTAACATATGCAGCTTGGAAGTCTCTGCTTAGGTCATAGCAGCTCAAACCATTTCATACTACATTCATTCTGCTTCACAGAATGAGCATTGTCAACAATTTCAGATTTTCAGCAGACACTGCTTTGAGTAAATTCATGCTGAGAAAGTAATTCAAGAGACAGAACAATTTCTGACAATATGCGTATTAAGATCTGCACTGCCAACCTCAAATACCAAGCTATTTGTCTTCAGAGCTTGTTTCCATTGTCTGCGGGTTATTCCAACCATTAAATTCAGGGTATCAGGGTACCATTATTTCACTTTTTTTAATTCAAGTGAACTAACAATTTTAATTAATCCACATTATGAGAAGAGGAAAGAGCATTTTTTGGACTATATTTAGAAAATGATTGGTCAAGCGGAGCATGTGTAACATTAAGTTCTGCAAAAAGGTTTTCAGAAAGGACTTTGATTATGATGTGAATAAATATTTTCTGGGGGCAGCTGCTTGCCAAACTGCAAAGGTAATAACTGTGTGAGTGGTTCTGTCTTTCAATATACCACACTTTGCCAGCAATTAACTGCAGGAAGAGGCTTAGGACTGAAATTCCTTTCTTGTGATGGGGTGAACAGACCTGCTGAGAGAGGATGGCATTCTCAGCAGCTAGATGGATCCACCTGGCTTATCCTCAGACATCTTATTCTCATGAGCTAACCACTTACAGACAATTAAGAATTGTGCTCGTTGCATTTCCTTGTTGCTTGCTGCTGCTGCCGCCTAATTGTCTTTTCCACTTTTTACAGTCTTCCACTTCCTCTCCAATTTGAAAAAGAATGGAGGAAAAATGCTGTTCAAGTATATTTTGAGCTTGGCTGCAACAACAGAAGGAGTCAGGTTCTTCAGTGAGCATACAGCAGGGGATACTTATGGCTGGTTGGATATAGTGTATGACGAGGGTGGAAAGGTGAAAAGAAAAATTCATTGAGATGTTGCCAGGAAAAGCTTTCTTGTGAGAGTCTTTGACTTCAGAAATGGTTCCTCTCTAGATTTAGCAGAGCTGTATTCAAAATATTTTGGTAGTACTGCAAAGTAAGTCTTTCTGTAGATGGAGGGGACATATTTTCACATAAAATTTGCCTATGCTTACTAACTTTTTTATTTATATGATAGCATTTAGAAACAACTCATATAATATCTTATAAACATCATGTACAACAAATTTGAAGTTCCAAAACAATAAGAGTTTCAAAACTATGCAGATTCTAATGTACTTTGTTAAATGAGATAAGATATTGTGGCTTGTGAAGCACTATAGAATATTGAGTCAAAAAGCATTTGAATATTTCACTGCAACCCAAAAATATCACCAAATATCGTGCTAATATTTGCCTCCAGTACAAAGGTCAATAAAGTTTTAGGGTACTTCATGAATGGAGTAATAATAAAAGTAATGTCCTCCCTCCCTTCTTGGAATCTAGATTTAGTATCTCAGAACAATGTGATCCTAAGACATGCAGTTCCCGCAGTAGGACCTTGATGGCTTGAGAAAAGGAAGGGGAGACAGGGTGCAGACTGTGTCCCTTCATTCCCTTTCTCTATTGCAGGATATAGCAGATAAGCAGCACCCATCTGGTCTGTCAAGGATGAGTGACAGCAGAGGTAGAAACACAGGAATTGCAGGACAGCCCTGGGCAGGGTAACAGCAATAGCAAAGATGATAGCCATAGGGAGAACATGAAGATTATCAGCTGGGGAATTTCCTATCATTAAAAGTGCTTATGTTTCTTTCAGAGAAAATAAATACAAAAATTCTCTCCACAATAATTTTGCTTTCTACAACCTTGTTTTCTGATGAAGAAGACTGAAGTAAGCCATACTTCTAAACTCATTTTATATCATAGGGGATATTCTTGAAACTATTAGTACAAAGATTATTTCACAATGAATAACAGGCAAGTTTTTTCTTGCTATGATATATTTGACAGAAAAGGGGAAGGAGAGAAATACAAGGTGGTTTTGTTTTTTTTTTTTTTCAAAACTGACTTGCATAGAGCTTGTCTACACAGACAAAATTACTGAGAATTTGAGGTCTATATTCAAAGTTCTCAACAAATCAAACTAAAGGACCATTAAAAGCAAACCCCAGATGGATTTTTTGGATCTTATTTGTCTAATTAGGTTGTTCAATTTTTGTTCAGGTTCCTCTAGCAGGGGATGTGATCAGGGGATCAAGACATATTTCTCTTTACTGTCCATTCCAAACTCTTGAAAAGATTTTCCTCTTTCTTTTCAACAAAACCAATAAGTTCTGTGTTCTAGCAGGTGCTTTATTTCTAAAACAGAATATTTTAGATTTTTTTTTCTATATGTGAACATCCTCTTTTCTTTCTCTTCTCACAAGAAACATGAAGAATGGGGAAAAAAGATTTTTTTAAAAAGGTAGAATGTTGTGCTCAAATTATGGAGGCTTTCTCAATAGAGAAAATATTTTTTTTTTCCATTCACATGAGATGATGGGGACAAGAATTCAATGGGCTTCTGCTGTTTTCAGCTGATTCACTTGCAAGTATTCACTTCATCTGGACTAGCGTGTTCAAGACTATAGTTTGGATTAAACCGTTTTTTTGCACAGGAGGGAGACACTTTTGATAAGTAAGCCTCAGGTAACACTTCTGCAAATGTTTTCTGGGAAGAGCAACACGATTCTACCAACAATTTAAGACAGATTATTAGCTAATATTACAGATTTTTTGTATTTATTTTCTATTGCTCTTAACAAGCTTCTTAATTTACTATTTTGCCAGGTGCTAAAAGATTTATTTATTTATCTATTTTATCTATCTATCTATCTATCTATCTATCTATCTATCTACCTACCTAGCTATCTATTTTATTCGGTATTTCCCTGACTCCTAAATGGAGAAAAAATATTTAACAGAAACATTCAAAAATACAAAACAAAAACATATATTTAAGAAAGCAAAAATAACACTAGTGTCATTGTGTTTCTCTCCCAAAAATGTAACAGTAAAATATAAAGCAAAAAACAAACATCACCCTTTTCTGGTGAAATTACTTGTTCTTACTAATGTATTAAATACTTATGTTAAGGAGCTGAATGTGTAAGAAATATTAGAAATATAAAGCATTTTTCTTCTGATAATTTTCTTCCAAAATGTAATTGAAGGAATCTTCATCCACCTTAGCTTTTCAGTTTCCAGAACAACTATTAGAATATAGAAAATTCAGTTATATAGGCATTTGTGTTAGGGATAAAACAAAACTTTAAACCAAACGTGATGCATCATGTTGACATAACAAATGTGGACATTAATTAAAGAGCAGCAGAATCCAGCAGAGAAGTTTGCCCTCCATCTGCTTGACCTGAGGTAATAACAATGTTCCTTTAACTAGAGCTGACAGATTTTCTTGTGTTAGTCTTGAATCACTAAAGTTGCCACCCTCAGTATGAATAACCATAACCATATGTGTGACATCACACATAACAGGCAAGCTACAGCTAACCTCTCTTTTAGTTTGCTGCCTTTTTCTTAGATTATTTTTTAATGTGATATGAAGATAGATTCAGGGACATTCAGGTATAAGTTGGGACTCTGAACACTCCCTTGCACATAGGCATATGTGTTTACAACTTATGGGGGTTCAGATGCATGTGGTGGCATATCAGACCAACTCCCACACATTATTGGTTAAAATCAAGGTACCCAGCAGGTGCTATAAATCCAGTCATGTTGCCTCTACAAAGGCATGCAGCCCTACATGGATCATTTACTTTAGCCAATTAGCATATAATGCTTCCATCCTCATCATCCTTTCTGTTCAAGAAGGAAATGAAAAATACTTCACTAACAAGAGCTCTGCTGTGGAAGCCAGAGAAATGATCCCTCCAAGTCCAGCCCTTCAGTAGTCCTGAGCAGGTTTTAGTGCAGGTTTTGCAATTAAAGCCTTTCCACTTTAGGAAGTCAACAACTGAAGAGACTTTAAATATAAAGGGCCCACATTACAATTTACACTGTGAAAATATGTCACAATTTATTTTATCTTAACATGTTAGGTTCTTAATGGTTTTGAATGGTTTTGAAAAACTTTGCCCAGTGCCTCAAAGACCAATCTGATGAACTGTCAGTCTGATTAAATTAAAAGGCTTTAGGGCACATTAAATGTGCTTTGTAGCCATCTGAAAGGTTTGTTACAATACCACAGAATTTTAGCAAGAGGCCCACTACCAAATCTCAGGACACATACAGTCAAAAGCAATTCATAGCACTGAATGAGTAATTCATAGCAATTCATAGCATCGAATGAGAAAGACATCATATCAAACATGCGTATTCTTGTGTTTCACCTTTTTTTTTTTTAGCAAAAAGAACCCCCACAGTACAATGACCAAAACACATTCCTGTTCCTACTCTAGCTTGCGAGACAAAATGCATTAGGATTGTCACTATTGCTTGAACTGTAAGAATGGCATATCATTTACTGGTATAAGACCAAGTAGCCTGCAACGAATCACAAATTGGACACTATCAGCGCTGCAATGAAATAAGTTATATGCACGAATTCACAGAGTACGTAATCAGCAAGACTGTTTTATCCTCTGTCTAATTATGGACGCAATGTCAAATGATTTCCACTAGAAACATGTGCCCTAAAGGCTTTTTGCTTTGTCACGGCACAGTATGCAAAACTCTTCTGATAGGAGAATTAGTTCTCTGAATAGTTCAAAAAAAAAAGAAAGAAAGGGGGAGGAGAAAAAATCCCTTTGCAGATATTTGCTTTTTTTTCCTTTTTTTAATTTTTTTAAGAAGCTTAGGATTCTTTTCCAGCTCAATAAATAACATTCCTTCAAATTATCTAAGTTCCTCAAACTCCTTTTACTGACCCGCATGACAAGGGATCAGCCTCAAAAGTTCAGGATCATAAATCCAAAGATTACAAACATGGAGCAAAATTCATGAGAAAGTCTTGAACTCATGGTTCCCCTTCTACAAACGTAGATGGATATCACATAAGATTTTTTGAAATACGTGTTTTTAAAATCCATCCTACTCTCCTGACTATTGCAAAGCATCAACCAGCATGGCCAAAAGGAGAGGCACATAGATCCCAAGATTGAAAAGGTAGGAAGACATACTACACATTTAGTTACACTGGAACTGCAGATCCTAAGCCACCAGTGACTCAAAACTGAACTGCAGTGGTGCATAAAACCATCACACAAGTTGTCTTTATCATTTTGAAGAAGAAAGATCCTTTGATATTCTCTTGCTGAGTATTCTAAATTCAAAACTGTTTTCTTTCATTTGAATATAGACATTCTATTTTCTTCTTATTTCATTTTATTTCATGAATTCTTCATATTGGCTTTGCCTTGAACAGTTCTTTGGATTGAACATTTCCATGTTCTATTCCTTTCTGTGTTGCTAAATATTTCTTTTGGGGAAGGAGAAAACGAGAACAAGATGGGTAAGATGATTAAGTTGATGATTTTAAGTCTCTCTTTTAATAAAACAAACCGTCATTTAGTGTTTTTAGCTTTTTTTTTTCTTTTTTCCCCAGCCTACACTATTAAATCTGTAGAAAACTTCTTGGAAGCAAAAATGAAATAGTATTCTGTATCTGAATGTTTTGATACAATATTACATAGGAAATTAAAGCATTCTTTTTGTTGCTGGAATTGGCTGAGGAACAGACAGCATTTTTCTTGGTCTGGAACTGTGATGTCAGTATGAGTTAAAATATTCTCTCTGTCTCCCTGATCACTGCTGCTTCTGCCTATCTCCTTATAAAGATTATGCTTATGCCTAGTAAATGAAGAAAGGAATTAGTGATGCTCCTCTCATTTCCTGTCTTCCCACAGATGGTGATAAATTCAAATTCAGACTCCATTAAACCTGAGTAGAGAAACCCAGCAGGTGGCTACACTAATGGAAAATCCTGGCCTTGGAATAATGGGAATTGCAACCGACAGCTCTTCTACACCACAAAAAAGATGATGTATTCTTATTGACAGTGTTGCATTTGAGTCCAGAAGGCTGATCTGATAGTTCAGGCTGGGCACGAGGGAAGCAAAAAGCCCCATGGGTATTTTTCTTGACTACACCACTGTAATTTTTGTCATCTGAACCTTCTATTACAATTCACTGTACAACTCTCATATAAGTTGAGAGGAGAGAGAGAGCGAGAGAGTGAAAAGGAAAAAAACCCCAACAACTTCTTCACTTGGCCTACAGGCATACATTTGTTCTTTTTTCTTGATTTAAAGGACAAATAAAGGTTGACACACAACAGCATTTCCAGCCACTTCTGTATTTTTAATGCTGACATTCTTGGCCCAAGTGCTTTTAGTGTTTCCAGACAAGCCCATCTGAGAGAGTTTGTGTTAAAAAGATGCATAGATTGCCCTGAAGGTGTAATGCCTGATGTTCCGCTATAATTTCTGCAGAAATACTGTATTCATATTTCCCACCCCCACACACTCTGGATTTTTATCCTTCCTTTTAGATGTAGGGACTGTATTAGAAACAATTCTGTAAAACTGATTTTGGAAAGAGATTGGTCAGACCCACAGATTGAATCTTTTATTTGAATTACATTTTGACATGTAAGGAAAAAAAGAACAGAAAGATGTTGATTTTGTACATTGTAGAAAGCAATTTTTAAGTGTAATGTGCAAAATTCTTTATGTTATTATAAATATTTTTTCTAGATTTTTACACTGAGATAATAATAAATAAGAGTAGGCAAACAACGAAAATTTTAAAGTACATGCACTTTTGCATTATTCATTATTAAACTGTCTTACAACTCTTTGTTCATAGAACTCAAATTTAGAATGATTTAAAAATGTGCAATAATTGCACAAGATGATAAAATTAATGTCTCTAGTAACTTTAAAATATTCTAAAATGATTTATAGTATTTTTTGCATCTTCTCAGAATGCTGTATTCTGAATCCCCATTTTGATCTAAGATTTTATCCATATACTGCTTCAAGTGTTTTCAGTGGTGTTTTTGAAATGTATGATTTTCACAAAATGTGATATTCGCATAAAGAATGTAGAAATGCCACAGTACATTTCAAGGAGTGTCTTCACAATGATATTTAACAAGACAATGTTTTTCCTGCTTTTAACACATATAATTTTTTCTGTTATTGACTGTTCTTATAAAATACAGACAAGGAATTTTTTTCTTGTTTTCCTTTATTTTATATTACTGTCATTCAATTGTTCTCTACTCTGTTCTTGCAAAAAGCATATGTTCTTTATATTTTTTCCAACTTATTTGTCTAGACATTTTTGCTTAATTCTGCTGAAATCAGTTCTTACTAGTAGATTGAAAAGGACTCAAAAGTAAAGTGTTCTTTTCTTTGCTTACAAAAGACTTGAAAATGGGTTACTTTCCTATCTAAACTACTAACTTCTCATATCTTAATTTCTGACTACCATTTGGCAGATTTGTGATTTTCATTACTAGTATTTTTCTTTTTTTTCCAGTTCATTTCACTATGATTATTTTTCATAAAAAGTAATTCTCATAGACGTGACTTGTGGGTGGAAAGTTCCCATTCTATTAATAACTTTTTCTTGAAACTTGCATATACATACCCAATTTTAATTCCAAGGCTTTATATGGAAAACAAAAATCATTAAAATAAAGAAGTGTTGTATCATAAACATTGTATAATAAGTCAATGTTTCATAAGGTTTCATTTGCGAGAGTATCACCAGAAACACTTGTTCAACATGCACTATTAAGTGTTACCCTTTGTGGCACCCAAAGATTTTAGTTTGACTAAAACAACCCAGTCCTCGGGAAGCTTTGCTTGTTTTTTTAGAATCGAAGACTCTGAGTTTGAATCAATGACTCCACAATATTGGGAATTTCCTAGGTTCATGTAAAACTGCTGCTCAGAAAGTTTGCCAGTGTGACCTAAAGCTTTTCACAGACAGCCCTTTTCACCCTGAACTCTCTGGACATACAAGTTTCAGTGCTGGAAGAGGCTATTGTAGTCAGTCTGAGCCTTCACGCACAATCAGCTAGCTTGTAATTGTACTTTAATATGCTGAAAGATAGACTGTCTATCATTTTTACATTGTTCTAATGTCAAACTTCTTACATGACACGGAAACAAAACCTTTTTTCAAGGCTGAATAAGTCTAACTTTGTCATATGGATCTTGCCATATCTTTGTCAAAAAGAATGAAAAAAGAATGAAAAATAGATCTTTAGGTACCTTCAACATGACTCCCATCCCAACATTTTTATTTAGCAGTTTACATTTTTTATTTAGCAGGAACTGGAGAGTGGGGGGAGGGTATTTCATTGGGATATTTTTCCATACATACTCAAAACACAATATTTACGTGTGCGTTGTTACATAAGAGATATTAAATGAATTCACAGTTGTAAGAAGCAGGCGATGTTCTGTGTTTACTGAGAAAGAGCTCACAGTCTTTTAGGATACAAGTGGTTTGAGACTAGAGCAGGGGAAAACACTAGTTTGTTTTTGTAACCTTAAAAGATGGGGACAATCTGCAAAACTAAGAATATATCACTCTTGTGAGAGACCTTTCATGTAAATGATTAAAAATGTCTGGCAGAACTAAGATAAGCCAAATGATAATGCTTGCCTTCTGATATGAATATCTTATCAAAGTAGTAATCATTCATATTCCCATATTAGTGATATATCCTATTATGATGGCTGACTATATCTTGGCTTAGACAAAGTGTTGTCTGATAAATAGACTTAATGCACACATGTCTGTCGGGAACATGCAAAAGCAAAATGGGGACAGATGTTTGGCTCTCTTTGGAGCTCATCATCACAGTTCAACTGCTTGATCTGTCAAACGATTCAGCCCCCTACTCCAGATTCAGAGAAGCTAAATATTTTGAGACTAAATAAAGCTAAGTGAAAAATTTCTAGAAAATAATACACTCGAAAAAAGATTTAGCATTCTACTTACTGAGAATCCATGAGTTGATCACAGACAAATATGTTCAAAAGTTGCCTTTTGAAATATTTTTTCATGTGGATCAAGAAAACACAAGGAATTAAAAAATGTGTTTGGCATTATTTTCAGTGAAGCTAGTGCTGACACTGTGGTCACCAAGGTGCAAGAAATTTAACATGTACAGTAAAGTATACCTGTGCATGAATGTATGTGGCAAATTCAGATTTAATTCTTGCACAGAAAGATTTGGAGGAAGAACCTTCTTACATATGAAGTTTCAATGTGATATGACAGGGTAAGAATGCAGGCTAACTTTACTTCTCTTAAATGCACCAAGAAAAGCATTCTTCCCAGAGGTGCTGGCACACTGCTTCCAATTCCAAAGCCTCTTAGGAGTTTTCATGACACCCTCTCCTCCTGTATCTGGTTCTGCCTTCAGGAAAAAATGTGAGTTTAGTGGAGATTTTGGTCATGCAAAAATTCTCATTGTCATTGACTTTTTAAAATTTTTATTTCCTATGAGATGAGAATTAGAAATTGGAAAGATCTCGGGTCATCTGGTTCATTCCTCTGCAAGTGAAAGATTGCTCCCTACAGTTAGATTTGTTAAATTATTAATTGCTGGTAATTTATCTGATTAATTAGGACCTTTTGCTTAAAATAAATTATTCAAATCTATTCATTATCTGACCACTTTTGCAGGTGACTGTATAATATTCTGAAAGTAATGTATAGATTATCCTGAAGTATTACCTTAATGTCTCAGACAGTGTCAAAAGCCTATTATGCCTCTGTGCAAACATATACAGAAAAACATAGTTCTTGACATGATACCTTTATAGTCCAATGAAAGACAAGTGATTAAATCACACAGTAGGAGAGAAGGAAAGACACTGATAACAGAACAATTTGTGAAACTTCATAGGATTGCTGCATTGTGCTCTACTTTTTCTGGATTATTAGTATTTCAAACATGAGGTTTCTTTTGCATCACATTTCTGTAAACAATACTGTCTCTCTTGCCTGAAGGTTGGCTGACTTCTCAAAGGTAACACAGTATACACTTACTATGGGAGATTTTGATATTCAAATCACATATACATGTAAACTTGTTATTTTATTTAGATCTCCTCTATGAGTCTCCTCATGCCAGATATTCCTACTTGGAGAACATGTATCTTCAGGAATCAACTTACTTACTTTAGATCAGTAAGTGACAAAGACTTGATCCAAAACCCATGGAATTTTACTTGTTTTGTATCAGGTTTTCATTTTGTGGAAAAAAAAAAAAAGGCGGAACTCCAAAATTGATATCTACAGAAAGCTTTCAATCCTGAGAGATGTTGCAAGGAACTTTGGGTACAAATTCTTTGGTACAAATCTTATAATGACTATAAATTAGAATCTGAGGCAACTAGTACGTCTCTTTGGACCAATTGTGAAGACTTTCTAAAACTCTTCTGCACCTTCTCCCTGATTTTTTTCATAAATCATTAGCTTCCCACTCCTGATGTCACAGTTCTATAACAGCTTCTTCATGCCTACCTCCACCTAACATTAAAATAGATCTTGCCTTCTGGCAAGGGGCAGGAGGAAGAGTTTTACTGGAAGGCTATGTTTAAGCACAATGGGTGAAGACCTGCTGCAGTGTCACTGCTGAAGGGGAGGTGAGAATGTCATGAACATATTGGAGATCAGGGACAGGGAGTTCGATCTAAAAAATCTCCATTTTTGTTTGAAAGGACAGTGGATATGCAACATTCACAGAAGGTTCCCTCTCCTACTCTTTCACCAAATAGTTCCAGTCATCTTTTTTCTAAATTCCACTTTGCATTTTACATGAAGAAGAGACAGAACAACTGGACAGTTCAGCTGGAGGAGAAGAGTGGAAGATATGAAACATGTATCACATTTGGGAGTAGTGCTAATGGAAATATTGAGAAAAAAAGCCTTTGTCTAGTAATAATATTTTACACTTGCTATGCAGTACATGGTGTTTTTTATCGGAAAAATCCCCAAACATTTGGTATACACTGCTACTAGCTTTGTTCACTGGGGTGAACAAAGAAATAATAGAGTTTTATTAAACCTCTTTAAAGGTAATATTAATTGGGTGTGCAGGGTTATTATCAGGAGGGCAAATAAAGATGGAATACTTAAATATGTAGTGAGTTTATGCACAAAACTGTATATTTGCCACATCCATAAGAAATTTTGGCCGAGAATAAACATCAGAAGTATAAGTGTTCTTCCTTTTTCATAATAAGTACCTTAAGATCTTCAGTGCTCACAAAGAGCAAAAAAACTGGAAACACAATGAACAAATGACCTGTGATTTGGAAAGACTAAGCAAAATCTTTAGTTAAGAATTTCAAGCCTGATTGTCATATTTGAATTGGACTAAAATTAGAAAAATGAATACATTCTCTGTTTTTTTATTGCTATAAGTAATACTGTCATAAATCTGGTGTTTTTTTACTATACGAATTTACTCTCATCTGCACCTCCTAGTATTTCTCCTCTTTTGTGAGTTTATTGTTCCCTTCTCTCTCTCTCTCCTACACCAGTCTTCTCATCCTTAGCCATCAGAGATATTACTTTACTCCTCACTTTGAAGACAATAAGGGAATATTGTCTTACCATGACCAATTCCAGGAAACCAAATTGAGATCATTGTTTCCTTAATTGTGCTTTTCCTAAAAAAAGCACATATTATCAGTTTTACTGGTATATATGCAGTACATAGGCGTGTTCTTCAGCTAAGAGTAATGCACATATAGCTGATTGTTTTTCTCTTGTGCTTTTGTCCAGGCCTATTGTCTTGACTTCAGCTAGATTTGTCTTAAAAAAAGAGCTTTCCTAATACAAATCATCAACACTACCTGTCAGCAGTATTTGCAGAAAAAGGCATCACTGTGCTGTGATGCATTTCTTTTATAGTCTCTATTTTCAATGACTTTGTATAGTTTTACTTATGAAAAACACATAAAGATTTGCTGAAATGTCTGAGATTTGAGTACTACAAGTCAAAAGGATGTGGGCGTATAAACAACAGTATTTACTTCAAAATAGTCTATCCTAAATGTCTTTGGTTATGTCAAGTGCTAAATTTATCCCCATTGAGAACTAGGTTGATGGGAAGATGTCTGTTTAAGAAAAGAAAAAAATGCTTTTTTAATTAGCCAAGCAAAAACACGTCCTCATTTTCATGTACAGAATTTGTTGTTCACAAAATTTTGTTGAATAAACTTTTATCTTCCTAAAACACGTTTCTGTGGGTTCAGCTAGTTTCTTAACAAAATTTTAGGAATGAATGAAGCTCAAAGTTTGGAATGAAATATTTGTTTTTCATTCCTGCAGTGTTATCATTCCTCCTTAGGAGAAGAATAAGGAATTTCTCCTTATGGGTAGGTCTCTACCTAGGATTATGCAGGCAACTCTCGTCTATCTGTATTTTACTTGTATCATTTTTACCATTTCTAAAAGGGAATATTTCCTCTAAAGAAAGAGCTCCTGACTGCCAAGCTGCCTCTCTTTTTCCTTTGTGAAAAACCTTCATGTGATCTTTAAAACAGAGATAAGAGGGATTACAGGGTGTTAAAGGATCCTGCCATGAGAGTCCGTGTTTATATGTACTGGAAAGCTTTCTTTCTTCAGCTGATTACCCAGGCAGGGGAATGCACTGTGACTGCCTCCCCCAGGCATCAAGGATGACCAAGGGGTGATACATCCTGTCATCTTTCCCGGAGCAAGAGTCTGGGTGCAGTGGGTGCACATGGGCAAGGAGACTACAGTAAGTACTGTGAAGCTGCTTCGGCGCTCTATATAGACATTGCCAGGGAGACCTTCCCTTCAGACGGTTCAAAGGTGGCTTATGTAACATTGGCAGTCCTCCGTCATTGCTCAAAGGGATCAACAGCCTGAGGAGTTATTGCTGAAAAACGGTCACACAAAAAACTACACACGACAAACCATGAAAGGAGGCAAGATAGCTGGTAAATTTAGGTCTCATTTGTCTCACCTTGACCACCAGAATTTGTCTGATACATTAATTACCCATCCATGGTTTATATTACTACATAAGCAAATAATAGGCTTTACAATTATTACAATAGCAAATAATAGTTAAAAAACTGCTCATTGGTCATTAGATGCTCCTTCCAATGACTGTGTTATGTTCTACAGAGCTAATGCTTTCAGTGCTGGAACTTATATGTAGTAGTAATGAAATGACAGAATTGGAACCCCCTTGAATGTGATTGGTTCAGGACATCTCTAGGCAGCTTGCAAATACCCTTTCAGATCACATTAGTATATTTCTAGTCCGAAATTCCTTTTTTTTTTAAAAAAAAAGACTTTTAAAAAGAACAAGAAGAAAGTTGGATGTTTCCTAAAGCAACATTCAAAGCAATTAAATGAAACCTTTTTAACAGCCTGATCTTTTTCATTTTCACTATCACCTCCTTAGCCTTAAGTAAAAACTAAAAGAGACCTTTGAAAATGATGATTTTTTTATGTTTAATATGTGATCTTTTCATGTTTCTGCTGTTGTATGCTTTTGAGCTGTCTAACAACTATGGATATGTAGCCGGCAGAAGGGCAAACTTGTCTCACATCCTGTGAAAAGGTGACTACCTGAAGTGTGGGTATGAAAGAAAGTATAAGAATTCTGTGAAAGGTTTTACTACAGAGAATATAGGGCTGAGACCTTCATCTAACCCTGGATGCACATTATTCTTAATAATGCATACTTGTACAGTTTTTGCAGGCTTTAAGTAGTGAGCTTACTAAAATTGACAATATTTTACAGAAACAGAAAAAAAAAAAAAGTAATGTTTCCTGTATCTTTCTCAGTTCTTTAATTTGCGACATACCACTTTTATCTCTTCTTGCTTTAACACCAGATTTGGTTTAATTAAATTTATGTCAAATGAATACATGAAACGAAAGGAAAATCAGAAAGCCTGCAGTTGCCCATTAGTGAGTCAGTGACTGCACGGTGAAAGGCTTTTGAAGCCTGGCTTACTGCCAGAACAAGCCTGCGATGATGCTCAGAGACACCCATGATGCTTTGAAGGAAAGGACTTAGCTGACCTGAACCTGCTCTGTGGAATCAGTCCAAATCCTTATGGGCTGGATGTAAAATCTATAATAAGTCTTCTGTCTTCAACCATTTACCTGTCAAGTGAAAAGAGTCAGGGTGTGAAACTACAATAACTGTACATAATTAATTAGAACAGATCATTCTTTATTTTTAACATGGTTAAAAAATAAAATCCTCCTAAACAATTTTTAACCCTTTAGCTACATTCTTATCACTGATCGGGCTTTTCGCCGTCGATCTGCAAGGTTTTAAACTATTACTGCCCTACTTTGCCCGTGGTGCAGCTGAGGTATAGAGATCATGAGGGTGTCTGCTGAAAGGTGCTCCTGTGGGATGCTGAGAACCACAGTCCAAATCTGGCGGAGTAAAAGAGCATATGCTTGCCTTTCAGCATGTGACTCTATTCGCATGTTTAAAATACTTTTTGGGGTGGGGACTGGAGGAATCAGCACTTTTCAGATGGGTACTATTGTGTAGATGCCATCACAGAGCAACCCAGGCAAAGAAGACAGGCAAGGAGGTGCAGACTTCCAGATCTGGGTCCTAATAATGGGGTGGCTTTGGGAGGAAAGTATTGTCAACAGTGGTAGTCAATCTGCATGAACTCCAGGCATAGTCCACTCTGAAAATGCCTTTGCCTAGTTAGGCTAATCTATTACCAGGTGGACTAGAAAAGACACTCTCAGTGCCTGTATGATTGAGTTCCTACTGAGAAATAGCTATTTTGCATTCCTTCTCCACCCTGTTCCCTCATAGACAAGACCTTGTAAATACATAGATTATGTTAGTTTAGACTGTTTGATATCTATTTAAATGTAACCATCTTCATGGTGGGCAGCTTTCAGCTATTTATTTTACTTTATTTACACAATATACTATCATGCTATATGATAATTTGATAGAGTTTTGTGGCCAGTTAATAGTGAAACAAAGAATTCTCACTGCAATTATTTTGTTACTGTCATGCTAAAATGTCATTTTGCATCCTGTTTGCAGCCAGTTTAGCAGCTGCTAACTCTTAATCCATATCTCTCAGTGGTAAGACATTAAATTAAGTCCTGGAGTTTCAGCACCTCATAATATCAATATTTTGACAGCTCAGTCAGTCTGAATACTAGATTTAGCTGAATTTGATGTAAAACAGCTAAATTATCTATCCACTGTGTAAATAAATGAAACAGTATGTCAATATATATTCTCTTCTATTATTTTCAATTTAGTCCGTCTTTGGCCTGAAAGCTGTAAGAACATGCTTTGTTGTCAGCAAATGTGTATATCAATTTTTCAGTCACAAAACTGCAAGTTACAATTGCTCATTGTAATGAATTCATAATTCTGTGGAATTTTGTTGGTGTTTATTTTTACTACATACTTTAGCTGCATTACATGCCATCTTAAGATTTCTCTTGATATCAGAGTCCACTATTCTAGTCAAATTATTTGAGACGTACACCTTAAAATAACTGACTCCCAACCCTGTGTGTGGATTTCTCCAGGTCATCAAGTGTTGGAAGTTGAAGAGGCCAGACAAAACTCAATAAATGCAAAAATTTGATTTGGAGTAAAATATAATAAATAAAGCTGTGAATATCTAGAAACAGAACCTTTGAAAATATGTGGCATCTGTTTATAAGGAATGCAACAACACTTCTCAGTAAATCCAGCTCACAGTCATACATATTTCTCTGTTATATATTAATCTGTACTTTCCATATCATTTAAATTTGAAAAAAATAAAAAAGACACTTCCAGCCAAAATCACAAAAAGACTTCAAAACCTTACAAAATGTTTAGGAAACATATTCAGTTGTGCATCTGTATTACCAAAGTATTTACTGATATCTTACACTTGGGACTTGTCCCCGTACTCAGCTATTAGAAACAGTATATTTGGAATATTTATACATGACAGAAAGAGAAAAAAATCATTAAGTGCTACAGATGAAAAGACTCATACTAATATCAGATTCTTTTATGCTGGAGGAGCCAACAGATTGAGGTTTGTGGTAGCCTGTACCTCAAGCACTGTCTTGTTTAAATTTCCCTTTTGAGCCATAAAGTCCCTGCAGCAGCCTATCTGCTAGTAACGCATGCCTTGTTGTGTCCCTCTCTGCTTAACTTTCATGAACCACGAAACAGAAATTATACTTCTTATTCTTTGTTTATATTTTCCTTCATCTTTACCTATTCAAGATCTACAGATTCACATGGGGAGATTACACAGGTTAAAAAGTTTCAGCCCGTGTCCATAATTATCATTTTTCAGTGCTTCTGCTTTGTATGCCCTATTTTAAAAAATAATATTTTGCTCATGATAAGAATATATGTTCAATTTATTCTCAGTAGAGTGACATAACTAGAAAAGAATTTAGCGCTCCTTAAAGCTACATCTATGGCTTGGCTGAAGGTAAAGTTGTAATATCCTGAGATCTCATGAGCAGCATGCAACAACTCCTTATTACTTGTATTTAATTCCATTTTATAATTCGTTGTCGCTTTGAGGGAATCTAACTAATAAGATTTGAAAATCAGTTATGCTGTTTTCCATTTCTCAGGTGATTAGAACCAGATGCATCCAGGAAAACAGAAAAACTTGTTTAATTTGCAGATGTCTTAATTTGGATGGCACTGGGGGAGGAAAAAAAAAAAAGGTGTTTTTGTTGCTTTTTTTTTTATATATGAGAGTATCTATTCCCTAAAAAAATCATGACAATTTCTTGGAAAACCAAACAAAACCAAACCTTGTCACAGTCACCTTTAGAAAGAATCAATCTAAAAGAGGAATGATCCACCAGAGGAAAGTTCTAGAATAAATCAATCTTTTCTTTCATCATTGCCTGACATCAGCAGAATGACATAAACACTTCTACCACACCAAGTGCCAGTTTCTATTTTGCATACACAGCTTCTAATTTTACTACACAGTTTTATGTAACCACTTCTAAAGTGGAGTAGGTCCTGCGGGAGGGGTGGGTCCAAATTTGGGAAAACAATACCTGGGATATGCTAGAGCAGAAGACAGGATATAGCAAAAGACAGCAGTAAGATTGGGCTGTGTCAAAAGGTGCTTCCTACTCTGCTGACTGACCCAGTCATCAGACAAGCAAGGTGGCCAGACTGACCTAGATATGGATTAATTTTTGAAGCTTTTTGAATCTTGCAAACTTATTTTTTCTTTACTAAATATGTGACAAGTATATTTTCTGTACTTTTCATCCTGTTTTTCTTCTACTGATTATAATTTTATCTCATTAAAAAAAGGGAGGGTTTTTTACTTAAAAAAAAAAAAAAAAAAAAGACCTAACTGGAAA
Source organism: Eudromia elegans (assembly GCA_003342815.1). Taxonomy (NCBI): domain Eukaryota; kingdom Metazoa; phylum Chordata; class Aves; order Tinamiformes; family Tinamidae; genus Eudromia; species Eudromia elegans. The sequence goes on along the minus strand of PTEX01000087.1, from coordinate 716,585 downwards.
TCATTTAACTAACAAGGTAAGTTTTATTCTCCCATTTAAGAGAAAAAAAATAGAGCTAACACTTTGAGCCTTTGGAGATATTCCTGCTAGTACTGAACTTTTCCTATTATCATGTTTAACATTATGTTTCATTGTATCACATCCATAGCATGATATAGGATGACTTCCAAACTTGCTGGTATACAGGAGTATTCCACTTCATTTGTTAAAGAAAAGAAGTGAATAAACTTAGGGAAATGATGGGAAAATAATTATTTCTTTTCTGTCAAAGTGGCATATACACACCATATAAGAAATAAATCCTAGGCATCAAAACTGGAATAACCAGCATATATCACCACCTGTCATTTGAATAAAAAAAAGAAAATATTGGCCCTATTTGAAATCCATCTCTTACACAAATGCCACAGAGCTTCAGAGCTGAATGACAGCTTCATTTCAGAATCATTCAAATCTCATATTTTTTATTATATTTCTATAGCTTTATGTTTGTCTTATAAGATTGCTTATTTTGCAAGTAAGATAATCATACGCCAATAAAATGAATTTATCAAACTGAAAAATACACTCAAAATATCTTAAATTAAAGTTTGTGGGGTTTTTTTCTGCATAACTTGTAACAGAGGGACAGCTGCTTGTTTAACAGTTTTGATAAAGGCCCAAATTTGAACACAGTCTTGCACAAACCAATATATCTTTACAAGAAAATGAATCTTCTTGAAATTAAAACTGTCCCAATTGCTTTTAAAAATAGTCAGAACTATTCAATTTTTAAAATGGGAGAAATGTAATCTGTGCAAATCAGCACAGATGTAGCCATTTTTTAACATCCTGAATCAGAGTAGTTTTCACTGCTACAAATACCAAGTGCCTGTTTTTGATGTTGAGAAATACAGTTCCTCAGAAAATTTTGTATTCCAGGGTAGTGAGTGAATCAAGGTCCTTCCTAGCGTTTGCTCTGGTGGGATTTTTGGTTTTTAGGTGTACTGATTAAAGGGAGAGAAGATGTGAAGATTCATAAAATCAGACCAGGAAAATCATAGATCCAAACAAAATTTAAACTTCTGCCACTTACTCCGTTTGGTTATTTCTGTAGTTATGTAGAAATTAAACAAGGGCATCACCTAACATCAGCACTAACATTTCTTTCAGTCCCATTTTATGGATAAAAAGCATATATATTGGTGAAATTTGCCTTCACAGAGTCTCTAGTTCCTTTAAACAAGCTTTATGACTATATTACAAACCAAAATAAACATTCTTGTCTTTAACAAATAACACGTTTAGGCTTCTAGTCAACTTGTGACTTACAGAACAAGCTCTGTAACTCTCAGCTCTCTTCACAGTGCTGCTGAAACAGCTGCTGCCTCAGTTTATAGTAACGTGATAGAAGAATCCTTCAGTACATGTTGTTCTCCAGTGCAGAATGATTGCAACAAAAGCAATGTAAACCTATAGAATGAAGGAGGTAAGGGAAGAATGCTCTGCAAAACACATAACAGGTCACTTAATTTGAAAAGTGTTGTTCTCTGGGTTAGAAGAAGCAGTAAGCTATAGGTCCCGAGAGAGTGAGAGAGAGAGAATATGCAGTGTAGAGAATCTGTGGCCCCTGCTTTTACATACACTATTTAATAGCAATGGGATGAAGAAAAGAGATCTCCCACTGTAGTCACTTAGACTTTGCAATTCAGTTGTCTTGCTGAAACTTACTAAAGGCATGAGCAAAATGTTGTGTGAAGAATATGTGGCTTGATATTATACAGGAGAAGTGAACTTTGCAACTGCTTATGCATAATTAATTGCCTGGGATTGCTAGTTTTTGTGCACCACTTTAGACAACAATGAAAAATTAAAAGGGAAAAAATAAACTCTGAAGTAGCTATAATGAGGGTAAAATTCTGCCTTTCTGTGCTGTTTTCGTCATCTGCTTGTATCTGGCATTCTATATGAACACATATTTTTGCATATATTTTGTTTATGTGCGAGCCTTGGCATTTTAGCCATCTCCTGCAGAGGCCCCTTAGTACCATATGCTTCTGTTTTTCTTCATTGTGTGATGTGATCTCTTCTGACTGTTACATGCACGTGAAAGGACAGTGGGCTTTTGGGGGAGAAGAAACCGTGCTTTAAGAGAGCACACGTCAGTTGGCCTTCAGTCGTGTGGAGCTGATTGGATCTGACAAGTGTTGTAGCTACTCATCGTAATGGATGTTTCTGCTTTAGCAGAGGAGAGGTGAAAAGGATGTAATTCCCAGTGGAAGAAGGCAACATGAACTATTATTTAATTACTGGCTAATATAAAAATCCCCTGGAATCCCTTGTTGATTTACAGACTTGCCTCTTCCTCCTTTCTCTACAAGGCAACAATTAGGGCTTTTAATGTAGTGCAGACAGCTATGCCTGTTAGGAAAATATTTCCTAAAAGATAAAACACACATATTCCTTTCTTTTATAAAGTGTAGAAGTCTATATAGATTCACTATTGCATCTTGAAATTTAGAAAATATCCATGTTTTATCCTGCTTAAAAGATTAATTTTCTTGATTCACTGTCTAAAAAACAATTCCACTTTTAGAAGCAACTTTGTCCAAGACCTGGAGGTTTTTTGCTTTGTGTATCGGGAGAGCTTGATTACTGCTCTGAGTCCCTCCACCTTCTCTCTATTCAAGCACTAATGCTTTGAATCAGCTCAAAACACACCTGGCCCATTTCTGTGTGAAACCATAATTTGCTGTGTTTTCTTATCTGCAGACAAAATCTTTTGTTTGTTATTACTACTATGGAAAAAAAAACAGGCACATGACCTTTTGCCTTATCTCTGTTATGAATTTCATATGTACAGATAATAAAAGACAGAGAGGTCAAAAAGTGACACTCAGAACAGAAATACTAGCCTACAATTAAGATTTCATAACTGAGAGATTAAAAAAAAAATAAAGGTACTGCCAAAAATAAATCTGGCATATTGCCAAAGCCCCAAGTGGTTTCAGACAGAGATACACATTCCAGTATATTTCCAGGTTTAACCCTTTTTAATTATGTTTTTCTTATTGTCTTTAATATGTGGTAGAATACTCACTTTAAAATGTAGATTTTCTCCTACTGCTAGAACTGCATTAAGAATATTAAAATATCATAAAAACAATATACTTTTAAGGTTTGTCCTATACATAAGATTTTTAAAGTCTCAATATAAGAAATAGATATTAAAAATATAAACTAAAAATAAAGCCTTTAAAAAGCTAAAACAGCCCTTGAACACAAGGAACAAAAAAAGAAAAAAGAAACAAAAGTCCTTCTTTCCTAAATGGTGCCTTTTTCACAAGCTGCTGCACAACAAAATTTGCATGTTGGGACTTATCAGTTGCCTCAGTACATATACTTTTATTCCCACCCCTAGTAAAGTCTCTGGCTCTTGTGAATCACACATAATTGCTACTGAGCGTGCACAGCTTTTCAGACACAGCACTTCATAGAGCATGCAGCACACATGGATAATTCGCAGACTTAGTACTGTATTATTTTACAACATTTTACATGGTTTAAAAGTTGTTGGGAGAATTCAGTAAATATGGATGTTTTCCTAACCCAGCCTAAAGAGGAAAGAAAATCAGAAAGGTGAAGTCAGAGTGTGGCACATTTGAATTTCAAGTTTGCCTCTTTCTGGGGCCAATCACAGTTCTCCAGGCCAACATATTGCCTTAGTACTGTGTAAAGTGGAAAGTCTCATGAGTCACACACTATTTGCAATATTTGTTCATCATTAATATATCATTTCTGCTTTGGTAGCCCTATGGCATGTTAGTATTTGATACTGGAAATACTCTTTATGTGATTTTCAAGTCAGAGGAGCTTAGTGTTATATCTGCAGTTTTCTCACAGTGCCCACCCATATTTGCAATCATAAGCACCAGTGCACAATGTCCTAAAGCTTTGAATTTTGTTTTAACAATGCTGCTAACCTACCTGTTCTCAAGTTGACCACTCTGCAGTGTCTGCCTTGTGAAAGACCTATGAGTCTATTAATGGATATCAAAAGTTGTCAGTCTCTCCCAAGAGGTACAATGGGACAATTTTTCCCTCTTTGTTATTTTATCATGCATTGTGTAACGTTGCCTTGCTATTTTCTCTTTTCATATCCCATTTGCAGAAACAACCGTATGAGCTAACCATGCAAATATTTTGCTTTAATGTTCGCTATCCAGGGCCTGTTCTTTTGGAGGTGCATATTTCTGCTTTGTTCTTGAAAAGCTTAGAAAGACAAAGCTCCCTTCTATCTGCTCTCTTTTTAACCTCAGGATGGGGGATGTCCTAGCACTTCAGTGTGTGCAAATTCATCTCACTCTGAAATGTGACAGAGATGACACAGAGAAAGGTACATTCACTTGCAGTTAACTGAGGGCAAATACTTAGGGTGAATGACTGGCTACTGTGGGGTGATTTCCCAGATTGTTTTGCACATTAATGTTTTCCCTGCAAAAATTCAACCTGACTCTACCGGCACCTGTAGCTGTGTCCCTGTGTCCACACAAATTACCAAGGACTGCAGTCACCTATTTACCAACCGACCAACCTGTTTCAGACACAGAGAGCAGAAGGTGGGCAGTTGGAACTAGGAAACCTGGGCAGAGAGAGCTACTTGTGGTACATTCCTCTGTGAACTGAATCAAGAGAATCACAGGAGATTGATAAAAGCTGAGATTTTGCCTGGTGCTTCATTTCTGTCAGAAGAAAAGTATGACGATGATCTGTACAATAGATATAATAGGAAACAGAGAAAACAAAGCAAAGCTGAACTTCAGACACATCATTTGAAAGTTAAAATAAAAAATAACGTATTTGGAGAGAATGAAGTGTAATTCATGAATACTTCCAGTTTCTTGATTTTAACACTGTATTTTTACTTTTATGCAATATTTCTGTTTGGAGTGAGAATAAATAAAAAAAAAACTAAGAAATGCTTACCTCCTCTTCCTCAAAAAGTGTTAGTTTTAATTAACAACATTCATAATTACTCTTTACCAATCTTTAATCAATGTGCAAAGGAGCAATGAACATTAGACAGTTAATAGGGGTTGAATATGGTTAGCATTGGTGGGAAATATGGACAAGACTGGACAAGGGAGGAGAAAAAGACTAAAAGAAATTTGCAGGTTGCCTCCCAGTCATGCCCTGAAAAAACAGCACATCCACTTGTCTACGAGGGTAAACCACACAGTCTCTTCACATGGAACTGGTGCCTCTCCGTTATCTCTCGAGAGAAAAAGAAAGCAAGAAAGTACAAGGATATCTGGATTTAATTTGCTGCTGAGGGAATACTATGAAGGTCGATGTCCTCATGGGCCAGTTCTGGAGGGCAGGACCTAGGCAGCATTCCCCATGGATACCATGAGCATATGTCAGTTGATACTGTTCATGTTTTTTTGGTGGTCCATTGTCTGACACGTAACTTAAGAGATGACTATGGCTGCTTTGGGCTGCGTGCATGGCGTGAGTCTTTCGCACAAGTGCACTGGCTCACCTCCTGCAGGCACACCACCCTCATGCCCTCCCTTTCCATGCTAGCATATCCTCAGTGTCCTCTGTGGCACACACCACCAGTCCTGCCTGTGTGGGAGGAGGCACACGGATGGACAATATTTTGCACAATTTCATATCATTTTGCACAGATGGCACGTGTTTATGCTTTCCACGCTGCTGCACACTGGACAAGATGATCAAGACAGATGATTTATAATGGAGCTCACTGGAGATGAGATTCATCTGCAGTGGTTTAGCTTCGCAGAGACAGCCATAAACAGGGAATGCTCTTCATGGCGAGTCACAGCTCCCCTTTAAATGGCTTTGAGGCAGGCCCTGCCAAGTTTACATGGGCTAGAAACACACTCTTTGTCCTTATTGAGGGGGATGTGAGCACTTCAGAGTCACTTGAGCTTGTTTGTAGTCCAAACTGTGTGTTGCTTTTTGCTGTTTTTGTTGTTTTCTTTCTCCCGTTGGTTACCCAGAGTTAGCACAAGTAGAGGTTATTAGGCAACTGTGCAAAGGTAGAGGAGGAGTGAGCACTGGGACAGTGAAGGGACAGGAAAGGAGCCTGACAGCCTGGGAAGGAAAGTATCACATAAAATAACTTCTTCCCACCAAACCCAAGAACTGAATGTTCCATCATAACCTCCAAAGACTTTAGAAGAAGGTATGCATTTGCAGGCAGGAGGCTCAAGCACAAATCCAGAAGAAAACCTTGGAGATTTACCAACTGTTCTTAATCTTGAAGCAGGGGGGTCCTTTCTTCATTTGCGGGTCCACTCACATGCCAAACAAATCTGAAACCATTACAACTCATGGCAGTTGGTCGATAGTGTGGAAAAACCTCATTTACTGACTGGCCAGACGGTTTTAAAACCTTCAGATTTTTCTAAGTCTAGGTTATTAACTGTCTGACTGTAATCACATCTTCACCATAGGGAGCTTCAAAAGCTTTTCATTTGCATTGAATCAGTTGCCTTCCTCCCTGTCTTTTTCCCCCTGGAAATAAGCTTAAATAATTCAACAAACTGCACACATGGCTAGTGATTATTGAACCATTCTGAAACACTCGAGGCAAATGGACCATTATGTAGTGGGAATTAAAACTTTCCTTGCAGTCATAGGGAGAAAGATGTATACATATATACATATGTGTAATGCCTTGTGCTCTCATGCGTTTTTGTGTGGGTGCATGTACGAGACTGCATGTGGAGAGGAATACATGTAAACTCTCCCTTCTCACAGAGACCTATTGGCTACCCAAAAAAATAATATTATTTAGTACGGTGTTCAGAAACTGAATTAGAAGTGAATTAGGGTAGATCATAGTGTACATAGAGTCTAAACTGTGAAGGTAGTGAGATTTTTTTTTTAATACATCGCTTTTCCCATTGGAAAAACAGCCTTTGTCCTTCGTACTGTGTATTGTATGGACCAGTCATACAGGATTCTGATGTTAACATAAAGTTATGCAACACAGCTGTTTTTTATCCCTATATGGCAATATCCAAAACTGAAAAAAAATAAAATCAATCGAACGATCAATTAGTTTAATTAAACATTGGTCCATCAATATTTTTATTGACACAAGACTGAAATGATCAAACTAAACATTTTAGCCCAAGTGAATTAAACAAGATCAAACTAAAAATATTAAACAAGACCAAAACAAAAAAGACTAAAATGAACAGCTAAACTTACTGAGTGATTAAAATTAACAAGAAAAAAAGTCAGCTCAAAAATACAAGACAATTATTCTCTGCCTAAAATACCATCGCTTTGTCCAATACTTCTGAATTGAGTACAGGATTTCACTAAGCGTCCTGGCATTTTTACATTTCAGGATGAACTCTGTCTTTAGTACTCTGAGGGCATTATCAGAACACTAATCTCCCAGTGTTTGGGTTTTTTTTGCCACCCACTGGTGACCAACAATTTTTTTTATGACAAATCTTTATTCTGGGAGAAAGTATCATATCAGTGGCTACCTGTCAAGATGCAACAACAACAAAAGTGATCTCATAAAACTCCAATATTTTTTCTAAGGTATTATCACAATTTCTAACAAACAACAGGATAACATAGGCAGATAGAGTGCCTCTAAAATTAATTTCTTTACTTGATAAGGTCAGCATCAGATTTAAGCCCAACTATAGCTTTTTATTTAAGCAGGGAGAAAAAATAACGCAGTAAAAAACCTGTTTTCTTACTTCTGGAGAACAAAAATTACCCCTGTTCCTATGTGGCATGTTGTACTGACATTGGTTATATGTGCACACATATAGCAAAAAATGACCTAGAACGAATAGGAATTGATATTCTGAAACCCAGTATAGTTTGAAGTCATATCTGATTAGTAACCATCCACATCACACTAATTAGAACAGAAATGTTAGTTTGCATGAATACTGAAAGGCAAGAAGAGCTCTTTGGAACTATCCAACTTCTGAATAATATAGGGAAACAGAATATGACTAGGATATGCTAAAATTATTGTTAAACGTATTATGGCTTCTAATGCATTTAAGATTTTATTGAGATATTTTAATATGATTTCATCTTTCACAAGACTTTATTTACTTTCTTCCTTCTTTCTTCAACAACTGAATATTTTCAGTCTTAATAATTTAGAGGAGAGCTGAGTCGAACTATACCTTGAATGTCTATATTGAAGATGTCTACAGTCATGTTTTATTATATATTATCCTCCTTTGGATATGTTCTTTTGAACATATCCAATCCTATAACAACTCCACACTTGCAAGTAGGTTGATGCATATCTAGAGGAGACAAAAAGGCTTCCATGCCTTCATAAGGATTCTTTTTTTTTTTATCATTTGGAAACTATATAAGAACCTTTTTGCACAGAATTGTCACCAGAATCCTCCTGCCTTTTTCAGTAATTGGTAAGGCAGGATCATTGAGGTAATTGCAATGGAAACATCAGGATTAGATTATGTGCTTGGCCACCTGAAAATCCTTCTGATAACACTGGAAGCTTTCTCTAGATACTCAATAACAACTGATCATTAAAAAGGAAAACAAACAAAAATAAACAAAAAACCAATATGCATAACAATCTTTTCCATATCCACTTTTTTTGTGATTAGTGCTGATGATATCAAACAGTTATATTAAGGTTTTTCCTATTCTTAACACCACATGAGGGACCTCAAGCCTTGGAATCAGGCAAAATAAGTTGGAAGGTAATCAACAATACATAGTAATGTAACCGGTACTGTGGTCTCCACTGGGAAAACTAATATTTCTTCTCACTCAGTTGAGAAAATAAGAGAGAAGAGTAAACATGTGAAGTTCAAGCCACATGACCACTGTCTTCCAGGTATCTGTATTCTAACTATTTTTGTATTTTTATATATATGTTTGATCAGTTGTAATTTCATATAAAAGGAACAAGAAAAGAGGAATGGGAAAAGAAAAGGAAATGGAAAGGAAAAGAAATGGGAAAAAGAAGGGAAAAGGAAGGGAAAGGGAAAGGAAAGGGAAGGAAGAAGGAAAAGAAATGAGAAGGGAAAGGAAGGAAATTGAAGGAAAATGGAAGGAGAGGGGGAAAGGGAAAGGGAAAAGGGAAAAAGGAAAGGGAAAGGGAAAAGAAAATAGAAAGGTGAAAGGAAAACAGAAAGGGGAAAGGGAAAGAGAGGGAATCAAAGTAACTTTTTCCAGGTAGCTACATGTTTAACAAATTAAATAATTCATCAAATTTATCTGTGGTTATAAGCATTAGCATAATATAATTGAAACCATAGGGAACAATTTATATCACATCTATTTTAACTTTAAAAGTGCTATACATCTGGTCAAGTTAAATTAATTAGGTGCTCATTTCTGTTGTTGAACAGTGCTGCTTGCTGATATTAGTAATAAATCCTGTAATATTAGTTTTCAAGCACCTCTTTTACTGATTGATATATGGCACTTTCCCAAGTCCCAAGGATTAGCACTTGTATGAATGTCGTCTCCATGAGAGAAATTCTTTCATGCAAGTGGCTGCTTGGCAAAGCTGTTCAATTTGATGTGCACTTAAAGTACACTTTACTGGCCTGAAGGTCAGACCAATACAGCTATAGCCTGGAAATGGCAATGATTCAGTGTAGCAAGGAAAAGGAGATGTAGACAGAGGAAAAGAGCTGTGACTGAGGACACTGCCATCTGTGACAAGTAGGGTAGTGATTTTAATGTCAAGGCTATATTTTGTGGTTGCCAGCTGACCAGCTGGCTTTCCAGAGCTAACACTAGTATGTGAAAGAAAAATGGAATCTAAGCATTTATTTATAGAGTTGTACAGTTCAAAATCACCAAGCTGATCTATGGATGCTCCTGAATTTGACGAGGGCAGGAAGGGTACAGTCGTCATGACTTATAATCACAATAGGAAAATGGAACAAAAAGAACCACAGAATTGCTCTCAGGCTGTTGGCAGAGCTATGCACCTGCACACCTGAAAGTTGGGAAGAGATGAAGATACAGATTACTCCACTGATTTTACTGCGAGGTTAAATATCAAAATATTCAATATTCAATTCTTCTATATCCAATAGTTTAAGTTTCAACTTCAGCACACTTTTTATGCTGATATTCTGCTTTTTTTCTGAAGAAGAGGGAAGACTAAATCAAACTAACAGGTGTGATTGTTCTTGCCACATTTCTTGTTCCCTGGCACTGTAATTCTGAAGTTCCCTTGCATTACTGGGCAGTGTTATTTGTCACTGCCGGACTGTGATTTTTGCCCACACCACTCTGATACATCTGCTCTTATGCCCTGTGACCTCAGACTCAACTTGAATGAGATTCCATCTGTACCTCAGGGAAGCACTAAAATTATGCATCACCGAACCTCAAGGCCAAGAAGATCCCAAACCTAGAAGCACATCACATCCATAGAGACACTGCTAATACATGGTAGATGCAAAAGCATATCTGTTATCAAGGTCTACAGGCTGTCCAAATCCCAACTGCATCGGTTTTAATGAGATTTCCTGGATATGAGATCAGAATTTGGCTCCCACGTTTTACCTCCTGTAGCTGTCTGCTAGAAGAAACAGCTGAAAGAGAGTGAAAGTCATGAGAACTCCTGAAGTCTTCATGTAAGCTCTAAAACAAATTTAATAACTCAAATTTTGAAAGTTCTTAAAAGCTCAATTGTTTTTTTCCTTCCCTCATCACTTTTTATTTTTGCATTCCTTTGCCAGAAATATAAAAAGAAATCTTCTTAAGAAAAAAAAAATGTAAAGAATTTAAGCTTGGTTTTGCAGACTAAAGAGGTTCAGTTTTTTTAGCTAAGCACCTGAACTTATAAGTGAACCAAAATTGCAAAAGACTAATATTCATCTTACATTAGTCAGAGGCACATGCCCTGTTGTGAGTTACTGGTTAATTTATGCATTATCTGTCCACATTATGAAGTGGAATTATACCTTGGGCCCTGGTAGCTAAGATTTTCCAACACTAAGCAGTAATGGAAATTGTTAATCCCAACTCATTTTGTCATGGGGTTCATATTATGCAGGTCCACACATTTTGCTGCACTCAGCAGTTTGACACAGCGTTTGTAATAGCACTAAGATGAAAGAATAAAATGTGTCTCTGTGCTCTAATAGGGGATGCAATGTGGTTTCAGGAGACAATATCAAGCCATTCACAAACACACTTTTCTGAATTGTGCCCCTGACATTACACAGCTCGAACACCTAATGATCAGAGTTCAAAATTCAGACAGCTTTTATTTAAGATGCATCTATTGACCACTGGAAACAAGCACTGAACTCAGAAAATTAGATCTGCTTTCCGCTCTTGCTCAAATTCAAGGCAAATACTCCTGGAGCCCATGGTGTGTGGAGGAGTTCTAATTTACATGGGTATTAAAGACAGAATTATGCACTCTCTAGACATCTAGACACGATCTGGGAATGAGATTCTGGAATGCTCAGACTATCTACATCTTTGCACAGCTCACTCAGATTTAGTTTTGGAGTATGCTTTATGCAATTTTAAAAAAGAAAGGTTTAATCAGATTGAATGTTAGGACCAGTTGATTAATTACTCTGTTATTGAAGTAGGATTGTGCGGGTTTTTAATTCTTAGAATCAGCTTCCCCAGTCCCACCTCCTGCCATCATTTGTCAGATTATGCTTCATTACTAGTCTATTCATTACTAGTCTATTCATTTTCCAGATAGCTCAGACAAACAGGGAGACAGGTTATCAAACAGTGCTTTTCATTTTTGCCAGTTATGGCAATAGTGGCCAGCTGTGGAATAAAAGAGTTAATACAAAGCTATCATTCTATATTCCCCTATGCTACTGTATAAAAAGAGACAATGCTCACAATTCCCACTTAGCAACAATATATTCAGCATAAATTAATCATCTGGGGTTTGATTTATGCTTTGGAGTCCTCAAGAACATGGGAGAGTCAAGGCAAACTTTTTTTTTCTTTTTTTTTTCCTTCCTCAGATTTTAATAATCCTATTAAATTATGAAACATAGTGGTGAGCAGCTTTGTAACATCTCATCCAGGAATGTAAATGTGAGAGAAATCCTGATGCCACCTGCCATTAGAAAATTACAGAGCAAGAAGGATAGTCTGTTAAGAATCCAATCTCAAAATATTTGAAAACCTGTTGTTGTCGGTGTATCTCATTGTAAATAGCTAACTTCTTCAGGCACCTGCTGGAAGACTGTTAAAATTAATTGAAATATTTCCAATCATATAAGGTCATAACAGTAACTACCATACAATATTGCAGTACTGTAAGTTAAATTAACTATTCTCTGACTTACTTAGAGAAATTAATGTGTTTTATTTCTGTTAATTGCCTATTTATCTGCTTAACCATTTTCTAGGAACGCTTATCAAACAAAAACATTAAAGGAAAAACAACCTATTTATTCATGCTTAGAGAAGAATTTAGATAGAAAAGGATTTGCCACTTAGAACATTAAACCTTTGCTGTGTGTCTGTTTCCTGATTTTGAGGGTAAAAATTAGAAAATTGAATGCATTCTTTGTAGGGATAAAATTTCAAAATTTGAAGTTTAAGGCACCTGCCGAATTTGTAAAAGCGGTGAACAGCTAGAAAGTCTCATTCTTTCAAAGGTTTTATTCTGATATCACCTGTGACTTTGATCCAGTGATGATTTGCATTCTGCGTACTGCAAGAGTAAGCAAAATATGCTAGCTATCAGAACCATATCAGGACACACAGCAACGCAAGTGGCAAAAGGATAAAGCAATCGGAGCTAACTGGATTAGTTCATTTCATTTCATTTTTTTCTTTTGGTTTCTCAATATCATCACTTCTATAAATAAGGAAACTCCAAGAAAGAAAAGAAAAAAAAAAAAAAGCTTTTCCAAAGATTCATTAAACCAAAATATTTCCAATAATTAAAAATTCTTTCCTTACCCATCTCTTTTGCCACCAAATATGATAAAATGATATCCAATTATAATCTTTTTACAATCTTGTTTTTTTTATGACTGTTATTTTCCAGATATTAAATAAAAATATTGCAACAGGAAACACACAGTATTATTTTTATCTTATTTTAACTGAGAAAGAAATAATGTTGAAACTCTGATTTTCCAAATACTTATGTTTCCATGAATTGTTTTTGAATGGCATCTGCACTTAATAAGCTCCTAATATTTTGCTGTGGAGGTTTTCTTCCCTTTCACTTCACGGCCTTTGTTGTCTGAGCTTGTGAGTTAACATCATGGAGACGTTAGGCTGAAGTATTAAAGAAGACAAGACCACACAACAAAGCAGGTACAGAGGGAACAGAGAGGCAGCAGGGAGAGAGTGAAGGGGAAGTCTCCACATGCGATATTGAAGACAAAAGGAGAGACGAATGGATGCACTGGTGAGAGCCCTGAAGGGCATGGTCTCATAAGGGAATATATGATCAAATTTGTCAAAAGCAATTGAACAGCCATGGATGAAGACACACTAGAGGTCCTGATTCATCCAAGAGGGGAGCAAAAGACCTTGACAAAAGCAAATACAGCAAAATGCCTGAGGATGGGCATTATGGGAAGGAGATGATAGAAAGTTAATGGGTGGATAGTTCTTCCTGGTTACATCAGTGGGACAGATGAGTGATTAGGGCAAGAAAACAAGAAATGCAGATGGCAATGGAATGACAGGGTATTACAGGACAAATGAAAAAGAAAGTAATGAACCAAGAAGAGTTCTTTGATTTCTTAAGGGTTTGTGTGTTGTACTTGTAAAAGACAGCATGTCTAGCACAGGAAAGAGACATCTGCATACAAGGATCTTGTTTGGTTATCAAACATTAAAAGAACAAATTGCTAGGGTTGACGTGATTCTCTTCAGGAAAATTTCAGAGTAGGGACACGGATCAGACTCACAAAGTTCTGTAGTAAGACATAGAGTCTGTGACAGACATGAATCAGCATAATCAAATAGCGACTTCTCGCCACTTTACAACATTTTGTCTCAATAGAACCCCACAGGACAAAATAGCACTCACTTAATCTTTTATGGTCTTTGGGTAAACAGTAAAATCCTCTCATCTCTGTTTCTAATCCTTCCCTGTTTCCACTGACACATTCACCAGATAATGAGGATTGTGGTGGGTAACAAAAGGGAAAAGGCTGAAAACATGGCAAGGGCACATACAGCACACCTTTACCATGAGCAGGGGACAACATACCACAGGCCCTGGATGAGACTGAGAATGGTGTTTTCATCATTTCTTATGTGATGTGAAAAGCAGAAACCCCACTGACCTCAGAGGTAGTCCCAGGAACAGCTTTGACCTATAAAGTGACTAATAAGTGTGGGTGGAAGAAGGTATGTTCTTTCTCTTCAGAGAAAATATCACAGCAGATATGTGTCATACATGTGGACTCTTTCCCAGTCCATCCCCACAGTTTCTACAAGATTGCAGGCTTTATCTTTCTTCTTGTTTGCCATGACCAAGGAAACCCAGTCTAAACCAAAATGAAATAATGTTGGAAAAACAAAGAAATAAACAAGAAGTCCTACAATAAATCTTCCTTATTTTCCTAAATAGATAACAAAAAGAAAAACTTTCACAACATGGTCAGATACCTAAGATTTCTCTACATGCTGAATTACTTGTGGCAAAATTAGTTTTCAATAAATATGCATCACACTAATTTTTAGCAAAGAAAAGAGTGGAAATTCTATCATTTAACAACAGCACAAGCCTCAAAAGCATTTCACCAAGTTGAGATCAGAAAAATCTGTGTAATTACTATTTGAGTTCATCAGGCAGGGCATATGTGCAAATCAGGACTATAATTCATATGGCACAAAGGCCACAAAATTAGTTATTCAGCAAATTTTTTTTGATAGCAGTCTTGGGTCTTATTTTTTCACTTTGCATTTATTTTAGTTTTGCACCTGTTTAGTTGTTAAGTCCTTTTACCTCTCCATTATAATTTCCATATTTTTTTCAATATATTCTTTTACTGTTCCATTCAGTGGCTGTATGTAGCTCAGCATTGTGTTATATAAGGATTTGAATGAAAAGTACTTTCAGGAAAGCACTGCCATACATAAGCCACAAAACAAGTATTTTTAGTTTAGGTTACCTTTAATCTTTAATTTAAGGGCATGATAACACTAACTAAACAGTGAACAAATCATAATGTGTCCATTACAGAGAAACAAATGCATTTCTGATTCCTTCAGGTCACCACTCTGAGATTCTCCATAGCCTCATCAGGAGGATCAGACATAGAAAGGATGAACATCATTCAACACTGTCTTCTCAAAGAATTTGTTTATAATTATTTGCAAGTCCTATTGCACTAATTATTTCACTAAACTGAAATGATTCTCAACTACCAAAAATATTTTTTGCCCACAATAGTTATTCACTTTTATATATGATTGTGTAACTTGTTGTGACAGTAGCTAAAAATGAAACAGCCAAGGAATAGGATAGGATGTTATCTGAAAGACCAGTTGTTTGTACTTCCAAAGAGAAGTGGAGACTGATAAGAATAGGGAAGTTTACATAAATGACAAAAAGGAGGGTTATAGAAGTGCAGAGTAATATCTTCCCACTCATTATGGGGAGGAAGGGATTAAGTTTGCTTATTTTATGAAGAGGATTGATGGGATTTGAGGAAAGGAAGACTGAAGAGAAAAAGATGGCATCGAAGTTGACCTTAGGAGTGCTAAGGACAATTATATTCAGGGTGACTAAAGAAGGAAGGAGGAGATTTAGGAGAAAATATCAGGCATTCATTAGAAACTACTTGCGGTATTTGCAAATTTCAGTTACTAGTTAAACATACACAAAACATATTCGAAGACAGATTCTCATATTGGTTAATATCCTTTTCTCTGCTCAGAGACATGTTTTGTTCAATATTTTGTTTTGGTAAAGATGCAGAGTATTTAAAACTTATTAATAGTCCCTGAGAAGCTATTTAAATACAAGGATTATTAAGCCTTTCTTTAACACAAGGGTGCATTACATGTCTGGAATAAGAGACAAATCAGATGAGCTCTTAGCAGCTTCAACGCTGTCAAACTCTTTTGTGAGCGCAATCTTACTGAACTGACTCTACACAATTTTTGTAATAATACAATACAAGTATAGATTTAATAGGCAATTTTATTAGCAGAAGAGAATCTTTTTGACTGCAACAAAAACAAATGTCTTCCTTTGGCCAATCATATTACTTTTTTTCTTGAAACTACATGAAGATCTGTGTTTTGCTACTTGCTTTCCATTGAAATAAGATTCAAGCTTCTGTATCTATTCAGAGCTATATCATTAGCAATTCAGTAATGGTAGATGAAATAAAAACCATTGTACACTAATGATGTTAGCAAATCGAGAAGCTATTCTTTCATAAATCTCTTCAAAGTTTGTTAACACAGTGAAAAAACTTGGAAACTAATGCTAATCATTTGTTTTTTTCAAAGACATTTCACAATTCAAATAATGGCAAAAACTTGAATCGCTAACCAGGACAAAGAAAGGGAACACAGTATTTCACAAGTTGTTTCACCTTAAAGTGAAATATCTTGAAGATTCCTGGAGAAGCTCAATTGTAAAAAAAAAAAAAAAAAAAAAAAAAAAAAATTGCAGGTATGAAATGGAGCATTTTAATGATATTTCAGTGGCACTGCAGACAGATTCCAAGTATTATTGTAACAAATACAATTCTGTTGTAAATGTGAATTTCCTCAAGTTTTCCCTCTCTACAGGTATGCAAACGAATAACAGGTGTATTTGAACATTTAGAGAGTTGTGAACATGATGTTTTTCACAACATATGTAAGGGGTTACATAATTACACAGTTCCAATTCTGCAGCTTTTTAAATCACATTTTTATGTATGGCTTTCTATCTTTCTTCAGTATGTCTCCTTCTCCTCTCAATATTATTTCTTTTTTGATTCTCTACCATAGGATTCTCAATTTCACCCTGAAGTTCACTTCTGTTCTTTTCTGAAAGACCAGTATTAACAATTCTCTTTCCAAGCAACACCTGTTTGAATCTCTTACTCTAGGTTTTTATTCCTCATCCACATCCTGAGAACTCCTGGAGCTTCTGTGGAAGATGTAGGTCCTGTTGGTAATACATTTTATCCTGCTTCACCTTGGCCTTGGGTAGAGTAATGGTGGAGCAATTCTTGAACCTTGAAAGGAAATGACAGAAAATAATGTCACTGAAGGACTTGAGTACAACGGTAGAGTAAAACGGAAGAAGGGTAAAAAAAAAAAAAAAAAACAAAAAAAACACTTAGATTTTAAAAGGATACAAGAGAATCATAACGGTGCACGCAAGAAGAAATAAATTTGAAAGTATGCCTATGACAACAAAATGTCTCCAGGTGGTTTTCCTGGGTATGACTTTAGATAATACAATGTGTTAATAAAACCTTCTTAAGAGCGCTAAATCTGATCATAGATGCAAAGGTTGACTAGTTAAAAAGGAATCTTTGATCTCTGACAAAATTGTTCAATAGAAGTTAGAATACACTTTCTTAAAAATACAGGGAAAGGAAGGAGATTCTATGAAGCTATAGATGGACTAAAATCCTGTAATATGTCCTGTGGACCACCTGCAGTGGTTGCTGTTGGAGTAAATAAGCTAGCACAGAGGAGTAATTTCCCTCTTAAAATCCTATGATCAGACAATACCAGGGTCCAGAACTACCTGAAGGACTAATCGTAAGGAAATCATCTGTTCATACTGCAATCTCTAGCACTTAGACCACCCCAAAATTCAGTCTTCCGGTCAGCCCAACCTTCTTTCATCTCAGAAGGAGAATGGTTAAAATAAAGGCTTTTCATTTCTACGTACTGTCTTCTTTAGATCCAGGCTGTAAACTCAGTTGTGGACAAATGTGGGGATGTCTGTATTCTTTCTTCTTCTGACAATACATCTTCTATGGAGAGGGCAAAAAAAGGACTTTTTTTTTTCAATTCTGTATGACAACATTCAGAGGTCCTGATGTTTCCCAAAATATTTTTTTTAAAAAGAAGGTCCCAAACAGTGATTAAAAACACAAAGCTCACCACTGAAAGCATGTCTTAGATTCCAAGAAATGCAGATTTCTTAAATTGTGTAATCTGCATTACTTAATAGAGCAGGGAGCCAATTAAGAACAGTCCCCTATTTGGTTTAATTAGGCTAACTATAGGTAAGGGAGTCATATGGTAGAGAGAGGGGCATTTGTTGGAGAGAATCTCTCATGGATCTTTCTCCTGCCTGAGTCTTCCACTGTGACAGTTAAAGATATCTAATGCTTGACTTTCACCTCTTTAATGCTAAAAAGTAAAGGATCACACTGTTTACATAATAAAGATTTTGCAATTTTATGCCCAAGGCATTTTCCCAGATGTTGGGAGGAAATGGAAGGGAATTTAATTATTAAATTAAAAATAGTGTCAAGTTATGTATAAAACTTGATTTCAACCTTTGCATGGCACACAAACCCAATAGCTATTTTTAAAAGTGCATAGAAATAATAATAATAAAAAAACTTCTTTTGTGTTCTGAACTGCATGCTAACAACAAATTAGACAATAAGGCTTAAGTTACAAAAGCTATGGCAGATAAGGAGCTGAGATAAATGACTTCTACATTCAAAGGTCTTTTTCAATATATATATTGCACTGTGGTATCGTATCCTCAAATTTCATTGTTCCTAACAGAGCATGCTGAAAGTATGTACTACTATTTTGTTAATATGTTAATATATACAGATGCTCAGCTTGGTTTTTGTAAACAAATAGCAAGTCCAAAAAAGAGAATATTTTTGAAAAACAAACAGAACCAAAGAAATAGCTATAAATATCCATTAGTATAAACATTAAGAGAAAAAGATAAAGGAAGAACCAATACTGCTGTAAAATTATTACATGATGCTGTACTTCAGCATCTAGACCAAATGGAAAGAGTCACCTTTGACTAGTGAAATATACTTCATCTCTTGACTCTAATATCATAATACTTGGCAATCTCAAAATTTTTAATCTGCTTATACTGAGAACACAAGTATAAAGAAGGAAAGAAGTGTTTACAGATGGAGCAAAGACCCTTCTGTTTCAGTTTAATCTCATTGCAGGAACACTGAAGATAGATTTTTTTCCTTCATGTAGTATTAATTATGCATTTTCTCCTTCTTTCAGTTACACAGGTTTTGCAACCAAAGCATCACATGGTCTCCTAGAACGTCCTATCAAACAACAGAGACCACATAATGTTCACAGACCTAGGGGTTTTCTTTGACATTATAATTAACTTGTGAATGAATAGGTAATGTACACAAAAAAGGGCTTGACAAGTCACAAGATGGCACTGACAGGGAAATGGTCCTTTTTGATCCTGGGAGAAGAGGTCAGACTGGGCAGCACTGCTGGCCTTTTGTCCTGCCGCGGTGGCCTGCATTTCTTGCGCTGGTGTGCACATGAGATACAAATCCCCCATAACACAAATTTCCTCTTCTTTTTCTTCATTAAAACAACTCTCATGAACAGAGTAATTTCAAATTCTGAGGGGTCATCTTCTGCTCCCACTTACAGAACAGGAAGCTTCCTATTAATTACAATGGAAGTATAATTGAAAGTCTAATGAGCACACAAAAATTCTAACTATTAACAGTGTTTACATTCACATAATCCTAGCTCTTCTGCTTCCTTTCCTCAGTCACTGTTTCTTTAATGAAAGTTATCAACAAACTCTATAGATCTTTAAAACCAGAAAGTTTACACTCTGAGTTGCTCCTCATTTTAAGCCATATGATGGTTACAGTCTACCTACCAAGGCTAAACAAGTACAAATATGCAGCATATTCTGAGGCTGCTACCCCCATAAATTTCTGAGAAAAACAAAGAAACAGCACTGTCTAGAAGAGAGCCACACATTAGGATTCACAGTGAGACTGATGTCAAAACCAAAGGCAGCTGTATGCTTTATTTTAAATTTTCTCATGACCATTGAAAATACTCATTCGTCTTTTTAGCATTAACAGTGATGTTATTTACAAACAAACTGTTCTGATATTCTTGGATATATTAAAACTGTAGACCCTTCTTCAATGTCAATTTTCCAAAAGAACAGCTCTACTATCCACCTTGAGACAGAAAAGATCAACACTTAACGCTTTATAAGGTATAGCAGGACCTCTGCTAATATATTTTCCTCACCTATTAAGAATCAGCATACATCAGCACTCTATACAGTTCCTGACTAGGCAAGACACAACAGGAGATTTAAGAAAAAAAAAACACCTAAACATTTTTGTTGCAGTGAAATTCTATTGATAAAAAGTCGGGAAAAAAAAAAAAGATTTTTTTATGATTGGTTCTGTTTTGAATCTTTCACTAAGTTGGCCCAGGATTCTAAACAGGAATAAAGATCCCTAATCCCTCAGAAAGACATCCAGATGCACATCAACAACACTCAACATTTAGAGGGCAGCTGGTAAACTGGATTGTATTCCTTTTGAAAAGCAGTATGACGAAGTTGTTTATTCAGCAAAACAAACTGTTCCCTGTGTCTGTTAACAAGGCTGGCTTTGTGCAGCACAGACTTCTGCAGCGCTGACTCCTGTTTGGAACGATTTCACACTAATTAGAAATAAGAGAAAAGGCTGTGTTCATAAACAGCCCATCTCAGGCCCTCTTTTAAGACACTCTTTCTGAAAATTAACTCAGTTGTAACCTTCCATAAATAATAGTGTTGCCCAAACAGGATAGAGAAAATATATTGTTAATAATTGTAACCTTGCTGTGCAAATGCCAATGCAAATTTTATATAACGTTACCCAAAACATGAAATGATGAACTGTGAAACACTATGCAATTCCTTCTTCTAAGAATACAGTCATAATGATTTTTGAAATGGCTAGTAGCTCTGGGAATACAGAAAGAAAAGAGGTACTGTCATGAAAAAAAAAAAAGCGACTGAATGATGCACAGAATATATAATGTAGAACTCGGTTTTAGTTAAAAATATATAATATTATGGAAAGTGAACAACCAGTGAAATAAGAAAGGGAATCTCCATAGGATCTTTCACCTGAAAAACAAAAAGAAAATGAAATAGATCCTTCAGCATTAATAGTGGAAGAAACTATATTGAAGTATTTAAAACTAAAGCTGACAAAGCCATGTAGAAAGTGCTTTCATGGAATAATTACATAGTAGAAAAGCTTATTTCCAATTTCTATAAGTATTTTTCACTTTGGGTAACATTTGCTAGTAATCCCAGTTAAAGTAATCCGAGTTAAACCATGGGTTTACTTGTGGAAATACCAGATGTCATAAATCAAGGCTGCAATCCTGAACAATAGTGCTACTCAGAAGTCTGTATGATGCTTGGACGTTACCTATGAGGCACTTATATTTGCAATATTTTATGTTATCAGTTATGAGAGAAGCAAATTGCAGTGTATGGATATAAAGTTTTCCAGACATCTGTGCTGGTTTTACTATAAATTTCAAAGACTACAGTTAAATGCAGGTAACAAGAGTATGTGCTCCAGTAACATTTGAAAAGGAAGAAATTTGAAACTTATTTAGAAAAAAATCATCACTTATCATAGAATATCTTTCAAATTATTTGGTAAATCTTGATGAATTAGAATTCTGTCAAATTTCTAAATTCAAAAAAGAAGAAGAAGAAAATAAGAAAAACAGCAAAAAACAACAAAAGATTAGACAAGGAAATAAATTTTTTTTCAGATCATATCAAGAGCTTATATTGTACCTTAAAATTCTTTAAAATTTCTTTTTATTTTTCATATAATTACTGCAGGATAAATCTTAGTTTAAAATAAAACATGGATCCTTGATTTAGCAAGAGATACTTATATTAGGATAATGAGTGTCAGACGTGCACTAAAAAATAATTAGGAAGAAAAATAAAATCAATTTAGATTCTTGATAAGAAAGATATTACCGTCTTATCCTTTCAAGACCAGCCTTTCCCTTATCACACACTGTTCTTAAAGAAATAAAGTTTCACACCATTTCTTTTCAGATGAAAATAGTGTTACATTACATAAGTCTTGTGGTGGCATTTTCAGGATTGTTTGCAAAATCAGCTGAGTTATTTCCTCATGAAACCTCTCCATTACTGGAAAATTAGACAAGGCTTTTTGGCAAATTTCTCAAAATGAATTCAATGTGTTTTAGGGATCACAAGAAACGAGCAGAACTTTGGGCATCCAGTTGTTGGATGATAAGACCGAATTTTAGAGAAACAAAAAAATCTTCCTATACTTTCTATAACTTTCAATAGAAAAAAAAAAGTATTTTTAAATTTTAACAAAAGGTTGAAAAATGTATAGCTTAGATTTTTTAAAAATGTAATCTCTTCATTTTTCAAAGCCTGTCTAGCAAAACCATTCATGAAATTAACAAAAGAGAAGGAAAATACAGAAATCTCACTTTACGATATTCCAAAGGCTATTCTGAAAGCATAACTTCTCTGCACACTCTCTTTCTTTTAAAGTGAGAAGATTAAACATGTTAACAAGGCAAGATCTTACAGTCTTTGCAAAAGAATACATCTTGCCAGCAGTGACTGTTTATGCTGCCTCTGCCCTCATGGATTCTGTCCTGAAGGTTTTGCCATTTTTGGAAATTTTTGACCAGAAAGAACTATCATCTAGAACGATATCATGAGAGTCAGCAAACTGTGGTCAATTATACTTGTGATATTTTTGAAAATGCTGTCCTCTGCTGGTTGTGATTTTGGAATTGAACACTCAGGAAGAGTGTTCTCAAAAGACAGAAGTTGTCCATTGAATGTCAGTAGTGGGTGAGCAGCAAATTGTAAAGTGGACTGACCTGTTGCAGTTTGCTTCAAATCCCAGAGCTACTGGCTAAACCCAGAATATCTCTCCCTTTTAAAGTAATTTCTATAAATGAAGATTTTATTCCTAATAACAGCTTATTAAGTTTTGAAATCATTATTCAGACATTATTCTATCTCATATATCATGCAGTTCTTATATAGTACAGCATCAGAATAAGGAATTAACATTATATCAGTAAGGAGGAAAAACACAAGACATGTGATCTGGCTATGAGACCATCATCATGCACCACCTTTCTCAGACAGTAGTAGCCACTGGTAACAAGTAAGAATAACCAAGTTACACCATAGATAGTGTTCTAGTATGATTTACTTCTCCCTTCAGCACTTTGCTTTTACCTTGTTTCTAATCTCTCTTCTCCAGAAAAAACGAACCACAAACCCCTTTGAAATGCTAGGCTAGAGCTCCCCATAATAATATTCATCCCAAGCAGACAGCCTGCGCATGCTAAAATGAATCAGGATAATCCTTTAAGGCACTCTAGCACATTTGTAACCAGGTAGTAACAGATAAAGCTACTTTCTGGGATGATAGGGCAGATGCTAGCAACCCAGATTTTTCAAGCCTTTTAACTATTCCTAGCAGGCATTTGCAGTACAAGAAAAAAACACAAAGGAGCAAAGGGCCAGACTTCTAAGGTTTTCAGACAGATGAAAATCTGTAGAATTGACCACTGCCTTTCATCAAGAAAAGACATAGGTAAGAACAAGTTGAGGCATATTTCCATAACCAGCTATCCCTGTTCCAACTAAAAGAACACAGTTTTACTATGTGTTAGGGGGACAATGGGCTGGCAGATTGGCTAACAAGAAGCTGCTGTACGTATTTCTCTTGTAGCTGCTTTTTTTATTTGTTATTGTCCCTTTCCTAATGCTGTTATCTTCCACTTGCCACCAAGATTTGAACTTAAATGGGAGAATAAACCATCAGGAGATATTCTAGTTCTGAAATCAGGCTTCAAATCTCTCCTAGGTAGCTTTTGTGCAAATACTAAATTAAGAAGTTGAGTGTTTTCATGTCCTTGTTCATTCAATGGATGGTTTTCACTGCAGTTTTCCAATAGCACATCTAAACTGTAATTCTCCATTTTCATGGCGTACAAATGGATAGAACTGGAACAAGTTTTCATCATGTAGCTGACTTTTTCTATTGATTATATTAAAGTAACCTGAGAGTCCTATTAGAGAAAAAGCATGCATAAATACAGATCTGTTACATTCCCCCTGACTATCAAATACTTACCCTTATCTAATTATTTTCAACCTTTTACAGGACACCAGTTCATTATACCACAAAAATCCAGTTTCTAGCATGAAAATTGTTTTAAGACCACTATTTCCCATTCTTTGTTAACTGAATACATTTTGCTCAGAATAAAAGTAATAGAAAAAAGTCCTTGGCTGCATAAAAGTCCTTTGTTGGTGCTTTTGAACTCCCTAGTTGTGGACTACAAAGAGTCCAGCGCGCTCCCTCTCACCACCACAGAACAGAAGCACTGAGCTACCCTTTTTTTTTTTTTGGATCTTGATATACAGGATACATTACTGAGTGCCTATAAAAAGGTTTGTGAACCTTGATGGAAATCAGAGGTGAAAATGACAGTTCAAATGTCTGGTCTGGGTTTAAAAGATCTATGGTAATGTATTTTTACTTATAACATATACTGAGAAGGAAAAAAAGAACCAGCAAAGCAGTGTTCAGACTTATATTACACTCTTTCTCTGCTCCTGCCGTTTCCGTGAGCTGTCAAACCCAGGGCATTCTCTGAAAAGTAAAGTGATTCTGGGCAGGTTACCAATATATGTTATTTCTTATTAGTTATCTCCTCAGGATGTCAGTAAGACACAAAGCCTATATGATTCTTTTCGGCTACAAAACAATGAGTCAGGATCCGTGCTGGCTTAAAGTCTGTGTCATCCCTGAACTTCAATGTAATGCCCTAGAATGCAATTTGGTGTGTGTGTCTGTTTTTTAAACACTTTCTATATCTGATATAGAAAGTTTCAAAGAATAATCAGAATGAAAGCAAGAATGTACTAGTTAATGAATCAGTAGTCAAATATATTTTGACAACTGACATTTATTTTTACACCTGTGGAAAAAATAAAAAAGAATAAAAAAAAGCTTTGAGCAAGGAAGTTCTTTGTTCTATTATTTCCCATGAAACATTAATATCCCTTAAATTAAGATCCTATTATGCAACAACATCTAGTTCTATTATTTTCCCTTTCTCAAAGGGAAAATAATTCTCTCTCTCTTTTCACTAGGATATCTAACAATAAATTAAAGCAAAATTTTCTATAGCATTTTTCCATTCATCTTAGGGAAAAGGGAGAAAGGTCTGCATTCCACTTTTTTCTTAGTTCTTTGTTAAACAACATTCATATAAAATAGTTTTCTTGCCCATCTACGTCTTCTTAATTATGTGGATTGACTGATGCTGTGGTCAATTCATAATCCACTGGACTCTAAAAAAGGTGAAAGAATCAAGAGCATCCAAAGTGTCAGAGCAGAAAATGCTACATCTACTGTACAAATACTTATCATTCACACTGCTCATTTATCTGTTCAAAATATAGTCATGGTAATCAGCAGTAAATGATTCCCAATCATTCTGAATGGACTTCCCATCTACTGAGATTCCAAATTTCTCCCAGCAATAACAGCACCAGGCCAATCACCGACACCACCACAATCATGCCCTTGCTGCAGGAGCATGAGTACTCTGCATGATCTATCTTTTGAGACAGATACAAGTTGAAGAGCCAACTTTCTCAGACTGTGGAGTTTTTTGGGTTAAGGTTATGTTTCCGTGGAGATAACACCCAAACTCTAAGGCCAAGAATTTCAAAAAAATACTGTGACCAGTTGTCACTCATTTTAGCAAAATACATCTGAGAGTGTAATTGTTTTTGTTTACTACTATATGTAAAATCTACTGACTGCAATGGTCAATGAATACCATATTAGGATGGTAGTGAAGGATGAGGACCACAGCCAGTAGCCGATTTGTATACTAATCATTATACAAGTGCAGAGCCAAATATAAGGAGTTTATAACTGTGAAAGTGGAAGACCAGAAAAGGTGTGAGTCTTTAACACAGAGATCTTTGAAAATAAATGACAGTCACATCAGCCTTTATCTATTCAGACAACTTAATGTTAATAAGCTAGGGTTAGAATTTACAGTCTACTAACTTCTCCATACTAAGAGCACCTTTATATGAGGTGCTTTTAAGGTAGAATAAGTTGCCTCACGCTGTTTCCTCACAGGGAGTTAATGCAGAGTAACCAGTGTACTGTAAATTTGCACCCCAGCTTACCGTAGAATAACTTGCCTGATTAGATAAGACTTAATAATGTGTACAGGGAAATCAATACCTAGGACTGAGTAATTAGTGTGAAAAACTATTCAGATTTTCCAAGTTTCTCACTCTTTTTCCCACCTATCTCTATTCACAGCTTTTTCTGCACAATGAGCTCTTGTTACACATTTGCCTTATTCCTCTGAAAATACTCATGGCCACACACACAAAAAAAGACATCTCCAGAAAAAAAAAAAAAAAAGAAATAATGCAGCTCTGTAATCCATATCAGAAGTGCTTATTTCCTGCTTGTAAAATGTTGTGTCATTTAGTCAAGGAGTAGAAGCAATCTCATCTGATTTAAACAATTGATAAACACATTGCAAACATAAAGATGATGAATAGCCAAAAACAATCAGTTCGTATTTGTTTGCAAACAAATCGCAAAATGAAACATGCTTCCACAAAGTGATCAAATCATTGCAGGAAGAAAGGAGCCATTAAATAGAAATCAAAAGCTTGTTATGGATAATTCACAAGCAAGAAAAAAAAAAAAAGGCTAAACTTGGCAGAGAGAGGGAAGGAGAGCTGCCTGCACAAAATTCTTGTTTATGACAAATTAAAATTGTTGTTAGACTGGAATTATAGTTTTTAAAAGATCACTGCAGCTTTAAAACCACAACTGAGCAATGAGTCCTCTATTTTGTACCACTTCAGGGAAACATAAGCAGATCCACTAGAAAAGAGACCATTAAAATGCAAATGAAGATTCACAATCACCTGAAGACTGGTGATTTTTTTGGTATTTTTTCCAGGATCAAGGTGTAGGCAAGATTAGAGGAGCATTTGAGCTGCTAGATTTCATGTGAGAAAATTTAAAAAACAATCCCATGTCTGGGAAAAGTTGGCTTATATTTTCTATAACATGAATCATCTGTTGAGAACTAATTCATTTTTGAAGACATAACATTTCAACTTACAGCAAACATTTGCAATAAAATAAAATAAAATAAAATAAAATAAAATAAAATAAAATAAAATAAAATAAAATAAAATAAACACCTAATTGAAGAACTCTGTTGCTAAATAAGAATACAAATCAATACTTGCCCTTAAAGGACAAATCTACACCCCTCGGACAATAGCAAGTGTCAAGGTAAGGGAGAAGACTTGTTTACACATGGAAGGTTCACTGCCATAAGGTCATGGTCACTATAGATATTTAATACCAGGAATGCAGAACTGACACACTCCTCTCTCTGGTAGGAGAAAAAGAATTGGAAAAAACACCATGGCAGAAAGTAAGGAGGGCGATGTTTTATTTTGCTATTGTGTTTCTTGTGAAAATGAGTTTCACTGAGTGCCTCAGGACAAAGAAGGTGTGCTGAGAACAGGAGAGGTGCACAGAGTCTGGGGAAGATTGCAAAACAGGAGAAGCTTCTCCTCTGGAGCTTGCTCCTCTGGAGTCACTGCAGCCTGCTGAACATTTGCAAAATCATCACCATCATGAAAACTTTAGCATGTGTTTGTCAAGGAGTAGTGTCATCAGCCACTCAGGCCAGCAAGGTAGAGAGAAAACAGCATCCTTCTCTAGATAGTCATTTTAAAGAAAAAAGATGGTGCGGGTTGGGATTGGACACATTTGCACATTGATATTCAGAGGAATCAGTATGCCAAAAGAGGTTCTTCACAGCACTTGAAAAGAAACTCTCAGACAATGTGTCTGGTGAAGCCAAAAACTGTGCTAGCCATGAGATAGCCAGGACCAAACAGGTTCCTAGAAGGCCATCCCAAGATTCTGAGAAGAAGGATGTGTTTTGGTTTGGTTAACAGGATCTAGGTTCCAGAGACATCCTGCAATTTTTAAGTTCTATGGAGTTTTCTCTTATTACTGATTTGTAAGAGACAGTTAAGACCTTGTTTAAACAAGTCTCAGCTTATGAGATAATTCATTGCACTTCCTTCTCACAGTTAAGATACCACGGATGTTGAAATGTAGTTACTGACAGGCAAATATCACTTTCAATACTGGGCTGAAAGCTACATATTTAGGAAACAGTCAGACCCTGGGTTTGCGTAGTTCCTTTTGCAGATTTTAATCTTTCAAGTGAGCGCTTCTGAGTGGCTGAATATTTGTTTTTGTGGGGTGGTGGTATTAGTCTACCTTTTAATAATGTGATATGTAAATTTGCACCTCAGAGAAGGGAAGGGATCTTCAAATTACTCATTTTAGCATAAACGCTCCTAGTTTGTTGCTAGTGGTGAGGAGTTCATGGTAGTTTTTGATTTTTTTGGTGTTGGATGAGCTTTGACACAATCTTTGTTGATGGATTCTTGAGGTCCTACATGTCAGGGTAGAGATGGAGGAAAATTGTATTAACCTCTGGCATAGGCTGTATTCTTGTTTAAAGGAGCTGTGCCTCCTTTGAATTGCTCCTAATTTATATCATGTTTGTTGAGTAGTACTATTCAGGAGGGAGAATTAGAGATGAACTCCAATTTGTTTTGCAGGCAAACAGCTATCATTTAGCACGACTGGCTTTTCACCCCTACTAGCAAGTGAGGTACTCTTTTGTCACAGAGATAGGTTTTCTCATAACAACTGATTTGTTTGGGTTTTGGGGTGGCAAGCTAAACTTTGCATTGCTTGCTTATTCTTGGTAAATTGTAATGCAAAAGGTACAAGAGTTAGTCATCGCTGATTTTTGCTTGTTTCTTCATTGTTGTTTTAGCTTTCAGTTATGTACAAAAAGTCTCTATTGCATCAAGCAACTTTTCTATTGCCTACAGTATGCTTAGAGAGTGTGTTATTGTATAAGGTAGATATCTTGAAATGTGTTTAATAGTACCTGAGATAGAACTAGCATGAGGTCAGTCTTGGTTTAGAAGACATCTTTCACATGTAAGCTGAATGTTTTGGGTTTACAGCTATGTCCTGATGTGCTAAGTGCACCTTCTGGTACACTAACCTTGTTATGGCTTACCTCATCTTCAGCTTTAGGAAAAGTTATTATTTATTGTATATATTGCTTATGAGGAGGGTGACAGATGGTATGTAGGTGCCCTAGGGCTGGCTTAAAACAGACTTTCTTGTTCTGTTCTACTGATAAATACGCCTTCTGAGGGGGTTTCATTGCCTCTTTTGTTGGATATTCTATATCAGAAAATGTAGCCCATTTCTTCCATCTCATATGCTATACCTTGACCTGTCTTATTATACTTACATATGTATTTACATACATATGCATGTAAGTATATGCATATATATTTGCATACATTCATACATAATATTTACATATATATGCATATATATATTTAAAGCTTTACAGTTTTAAAGATTAAATTTGTATTTCTCCACACTAATGTAGCTTGAAATAATGCTTGCGCTCATGAAAAGAAAATCAGAGGTTATCTGCAGAAGTAAAACAAAGGCATGTTGTCCCAAAATATTCAGGAGAAGATTGTTAATCCCATTGCCTGTTTCTACAGTATAGTCGCTTGCAGGTGAATGGTGGTTAATGTATACTTTCAACGGGTGTGACTTTTGTAGTTCTCAGGGCCTTTGTCATTTTTCATACCTCACTAATAATTTATTTGGC
Source organism: Eudromia elegans (assembly GCA_003342815.1). NCBI lineage: Eukaryota > Metazoa > Chordata > Aves > Tinamiformes > Tinamidae > Eudromia > Eudromia elegans. Next base: position 686,798 of record PTEX01000087.1, on the reverse strand, counting down.
TCAAGAGACCATTAAAGTCAATGAAATTACTTCACACTTGCAGATTCAGAACCCAGGCCCATCTTTCCCTTGTAGAGATTATAATTGCTTGGGACAAAGATGGTCCTTGTGATGAGTGAATACTATTGTTAACCTACTTATTGTTATTAAATGTTCTTTTCATTACCCTAGCCTGCATGATTTTAAAATCGTCCTAGTATATATGCCATGTTTATTGTACCCACGGCACTAAGTGTAAAGAATTAACAGGAATTTCAAGATGAATAATTGTTCAACTTACCAATATTTTCCCTGTGGGATTCTTCTTATGAGTTATCCCATAAATAATAAAACAGGGACTGTAAACATAATGTTGAAAGGAACTTCATTATCAGGGCTTTCAGAAAAACATTTCCCTGACATCTCTTAAACACAATGTCTTAAAGTTTTCAATTTATTAAAGAATATATCTACCTAATACTTCATCACAGAGTACAGAATTCATAAGTGCTGTGAGTTTAAATTTGATTCTAAGCCTCATGTTAAAAGAACTGAAACCAGAATATCTAGATTGAAATCTGTACTTAATTCTTGATCTAGAAATGATAAAAATATTTGCAAATAATTTTTTACTGAACTGTGTATTATGTGGACAGTCAAATTGTCTTGTGCTAATCATTTTAACTAAGATGACCAGCACAAACCTCTCGATATTTTTATAATGAGTAACAGTAAGCGAGTTTGTAATTCTTTTCAAAATAAAAATAAAATAAGCTAGTTAGAGGACTCTGCTGTAGGAATCACAGTTTGCTCTTGAAGTAGTGATCTTTAACAAGTTTGTACTTAGACTCTATTGGAGTGTAAACATCTGTCCAGTCCATGTCATCTTTGAAAAAAACAGTATATCAAACCAAAAAAAGGAGTCAGCATTTGAGAATCTAAAACTGTTGGCTGCCACTTGATGGCTCTAATTGAATTTGCTATTAGACTTTATTCAACCATTGGACTTCATTTGGAGAAGAGAAAGAATAATAGAATAAATTTCCACCTTGCAAACAAAAGAAGAACGCCTGCTTGAAATGGCATCTATTTGCAGTTAATCTGAAAAAGTCATAGTGAAATTGGAACTTTTGAGATAATAAACATCTATATCTCATTGCATCTTTTGCTATTATGTGATTATGTGATTATGTGACCATGAAGTGGAAAAAACTAACCCTGATGTCCTGTTTGCTGCTTTATGCACTGCTCCTGGGAGAAATATTTTGAATTATTCTGCTGGCCTTTAAAAGTCAACTTGCTGTTGCTGTTTTTTTTTTTTTTTTATTATTTTAATATTATTGGCATCCTAACAGTAGAAAGCATTAGAGCGCTGCCTCAATAGATGCAACAAACACTGCTCTATTGTATAACATTTACATTTATAAACAATACACAGCTGAATTCTGATTTCATTTGAGAGAGAGGGAAGTCCCCAGCTAACTTCAACTGGAATCACAGGTGGTCCTTTTATATATTTTGAGATCTTCAAAAATTTTATTTTCATCTTAATCCTATGGTTTCACTGTAGTTTATGCATAGGTGATATGAGCATGTGAACTTTTTCTCTTATAAAATAAATTTAGATGATACCAAACTGTCTTTGAGACATATTATTCAAATGTATTCACTAGTATGAGGAAGAAAAACACACATAGGAAAAGAAATGGCATCACAGGAAATAAATCACAGCAACCAATTCTAGCAAAATCTTTAATGCCAAGCTCTACCGACTGCTGAAACAATACAGCTTATTTCAGGCTTTTACTTTTCAGTTTCATGTTCATGCATGACATTTCTGATAGTTTGTTAGAAGCCTTTGCAATCATTTGTGCATATAACACGTCATCTATCTGCTTCAATTAAATATGCCACTTTAACACTGAACACTTAAGCCTGCTGAGGAATCTACTTGGAAAATAATCCAGCAATTCCAAACTTAGTTTGGAATATATTTTCCTCAAATTCTTCCCCTGCTAGCCTTTTTCTGAATTTTTTATAACTTTCTAAGGTTCTTACAGACAGCAATACTGCATATAACCAGGCCTTCTCATAGCAGTTAAAATATCTCCGCTCAAATAACCGTCAGTCCGCCTTCCCTCAGTAGAGACATTAAACTTTGGCATCTTCCACAGGTAAAGCCCATAACATCATGAAGGATGAGAGGGCCTCAAAGCTATTTCGGTTATTTAACAGACATTAGTTCTCCTGTCTGCAAGCTTTTCTTCGCTTACAGCTTTAAAATGCACTAACAGTATCATTAGAAGGATTTTTTTTTTTCTCTTCTGAAAGGTAGACTCTGGTTCTTCTCACACACCCAAAGGTTGTTTGTATAGATAAATAGACATATCTCCTTCCAAATACTTTTTTGGAAGATAAAGCATAGTAAGAAAGATCTCTAACCTTCTCCCTAAAATTCTAAATGTGGAAAAAGTCCAACATCTGTAAAGCTGAATTTTCAGCTACCCTAACAAATTCTTCACATGTCAAGAGTTCAAAACTGTTGAGGACATGGGATAATAAAAACAAAGAGTGTATTTTCACATTGTCAGAAAGGAGCCAAATTAAGTTTCTTCCCACATTCTTTATTGTCTCTTTTCACACAGCCAAGTAACACATTTGGAATTTGAACAGCAGTATTTTAAATGAGGCATTTGATGTAACAAGTATGAAAAATTATGAATCCAACAGAAAGCGATTAGAAGTGGCAGCACAGATTAGGTATAACCAAAACAAAGCACCTCCTTTCCAATTATAAGGATGCAACACTGTCTCCAAGAGGCTTTTTAGCATACTTTGTGTTATGATGGATATATAGCCAGCTGTAAGATGCTCACTAATAGCTTCTATACCCATCCAGGCTAGCTCAAGACGACATGTCTGAAAACTGCATAGCACATTACCAAAGCATCTTTTGTGTCAATGTTCATATTCAGACATTCTGTCACTGTTATTCTCTCTGTAAGTGTCTCCAAATCCCTCATTTCACAGGCACTACAATTTACTCTTCTAATATCCCTGGCTGTTCCATGAAGCTCAGGTCCTGGAGCGCCTCTCACAGACTTTCACAAAGATTTGCATGCAATATTATTTGCTGCACAGGCAGTTGCTACAGGAGTTTAAATCTTGGACTAAGCTACAAAGCAAATTCATCACATGCAGATGCTTCCTAATACCCTGGTTCTGTTTAACCCTACTCTCTCTGTTTGAAACGGCTCTTTCTTGACACTCTACAGACTTTTTAAGTTGAATCTATTTCCAACTTCCCTTCCTTAAAGAATCCAATTCTTCTGATTAAAAAAAAATTATTATTTAGTATATTCTAAATACGTGCTAAACATTAGGAGCATTAGCAATTTCCAGCCAGGATGATTACACTGTGCAGAAGCCTCTAAACCACAGGTTAGGTTGCTTGCTATATCAAACCACTCACTTCCACAGTTTTTCTATTTCTTTTTTTTAAAAAAAACATACTTTCATAGATCTTTTCCAGGTAAAAGGTATCAGTTTTCCCTTTAGAACATAGTATTGCATAGCAAGTGCTTCAGTAATGACTTTCTGAGCACTACAGGAGCTAAAGAGATAGTCAGTCTTAGGGTAATGTGCAAAAATACATAGTAAGATAAAAAAAAAAAAAAAGGGTTTATTTTGGTGAAGGCAAGGACACCATAAGAATTTTAAGCATAATTTCTGACAATTTTTCATCTGTGACACCCCCTACTACTGCTTTTCTCCTAGTAACCTGTGCCGTTCCAGCCAATGTGCAGCACCTTTTCTTCTGCAGAGCTGGTTTCAAGACATTAAAACCCTTCTTCTGAAGATAACACACTAAGGAGTCCAGAACACACTTGTTTGTAGCATGCTACAGTACCCCTCAGAGTGTGAAAACATTAAAAAGGCAGAAATATAGCAATGTCTATTTGTACAGCAATTTTTTTGAAAGAATTGTGCTTAAATAAAAGAAAGAGTGTGAAAAAGAAATAGGCAACCCAATATCACACTTGAAGAATGCTGGGGATATTTTATCAAGGACATGGAAACTGTATAGCTCTATCAAGTACAGATTTCCATTGCACATCTTCTACTGCAAACTGGAAAGCAGGGGACTTTCTAAAGATATATAGATGAACAACTTCGGGAAAAGGCTGATTTTAGAGAGAGAAAAAAATAAAAATAAAAAGCCTTTATTCCCTTACCTCCAAAATTACCTGCATTTTTTTTTTTTTCTGCCAAGCTAATTTAGCCCCATGGATATTCTTATTGTTTGATACAGGGGGAATAGTAATGAAAGCACAATATGAGAATCTGAAACGCGGTATTTCAAATTGACCACCACATGCAGAGCAGCAGTTGCAGAAATACTTCTATTTCCTCTACTATTAGTCTAGAAACAGTAAAATTCCTGCTGGCTGTCTTACCAAAGATGTGGACAAACTAAAGGAAAGATCAAGATCACCTCTTGTAAAAACAAGATGAACATCTCTGTACTTTAATGTAAATGCTCAGCACTTCTGGCTCAATATAGAATGACTCATATGAAATTCAGTAGAACATTTGGTCCTTGGAGGATAAACTTTTCTTTCCACCTATTTAATTCACAATGTACACTGTGTACCCTATGCATTTATGTTTCAAGATTTATGATATATATTTCTCCAGTGAGAAGAATTACAATGTAATAAATGTAAAGGTGTCATATATTAATATGAGTTATAATTGGAGACTATATGTTTAGTTGCAAAATCAACTTTGGACAGCAAATTCAAGGAAATTAAATGTATCTGATTTTTGTATAAAAAGTTTTTAAAATTAATTTACTTCACTGAGCTGGGATTTCCAGTGGGCCCTAAAGGAAGTTGGACCCACAACACAGCTTATATTCGTAAATCCATCATGACAGGCTGGGAATGACATTGATGAGTCAGAGTTCACACAGCAAACTAGGAACAAATTCAGAATATCCAGTTCCCAATTCAGATCTGTTACAATTACCCTATTTAACTAGCAATAACAGGAAAGCAAGTCAAAACTCTCATTTGTTTGGTGACTATCTTTGATTCCAATTTATTTCCGTCTTTCTTCATGGCTCAAGAAGCCAAATCATAGAATCACAGAATCACAGAATGGTTAAGGTTGGAAGGGTCCTCTGGAGACCGCCTAGTCCAACCCCCTGCTCCAGCAGGGACCACTAGAGCACGGGGCACAGCGTGACATCCAGGCGGGTTTGGAAGATCTCCAGAGGAGGAGACTCCACAGCCTCTCTGGACAGCCTGTTCCAGTGCTCCGTCACCCTCATACCAAAGAAGTTCTTCCTCACATGGATATGCAACTTTCCGTGTTTTTTTCTCACCCATTACCCCTTGTTTTATCACTGGCCACTACGGAAAAGAGTTCTGCTCCATTCTGTTTACATTCTCCCTTCAGGTATTTATACATATTGATCAGATCTCCTCTTAGTCTTCTCCAGGCTAAACAGCTAGTAACCTTTGGGAAAGTTCTGCAATACTGGAAAGTTTTGTTATGGTCTTTAGTAATAGTGGAAGTCACAACTGATGTGGAAGTATGACACATTTATCCTTTGATCAAGTGTGTTTACTAGAGTTTCAGATAAACTGAAGAAATCCATTGAAAATTATAGCCTTTGAAAATAGACCTGCAATCAGCCAAAAAAAAAAAAAAAAAAAAAAAAAATTATTATACTGAATGGAAATGTAACAAAATGCAAGAGACCTGGCTTTCCGCAGGATAATCTATTGTTTCATATGACAGTTGCTGCAATTCTAATTTGGGAAGAGTTTCATCATCATTGCCGAAAGTATCTCCATAACTATTTATTTTGGCTAACTCATGGTCATTTTTACCAGGTAGAAAGTGAAGCTGCAAGCTAATAGATGGACAATTATTTATGAATTCAGCCAGCTACAGTGATGAGATGTTACTAGTGCAAGTAATTGAGCGTCGGCAGTGCTAATTGTTTAAGTAACTCTGAGTAATGAGTTCACAGTCTGATCCAAATTTTAATGTTTGCTACACGTGGAAGAAAGGACAATCCAAAAAGCCATACTCTTTTCATATTTTTTTATTCAGCATCATAATGTGCATAATATGTATGTTTGTTATACCTGATATCATAATTTATTATTATGTTACTAGTTTTCCTTTTCTGTGGTTCTATCTGACATACACGCAAATCACAAGTAGTAAAGAAATGCAAGTTTTGTTTCAAGTCAGTGTCACAAGAAATGTAAGAAAAGCTATTCAAATTCAAAGAGTATACATGTGTAGTACATACATGATTTCCTGTGGCCATCTACCAGAGCCTCCAAGTTGCCTTAATGCGTTTCATTCCACCCTTGTGCTTTACAATAAAAATTCCGTCAGAACAACAGTGAACACATATATCCTGTATTCTGGATTATTAGATACGATACAGTTTTAAAATATGTAAGGAAACGACATTCAGAACATCCAAGAGAGGCCTATTCTTTTATATTTTGACTCTCCTCATAAAGCAGTGAATATTTTTTCTGCCCTGCCTTTAGAAATTGCAGAGTTTCCATGGAGTTTAAGAATTCTCTTTTGTATGAAAAGGAAGCGATGGGTTTTACGCATGACCCAAAGGGATCCTCTGTGCAGGGAAGTGAATATGTGCTGAAGCTGTGTGTCAATGGCTTCAAATACTGCAGTGAGGTTTGCTATAAAATGGGAGGGGTTGAGGGAGGGGGGGTAATTGGGAAGATCCCAGAAGGGCAAAGTCCTATTCACAAGCGCTTGGAATTCATCAGAACAAAAAAGCAAAATTGGTTTTCAGGTGACAAGAGAGGCAGGAAAAGTCATATGCCAGATCAGGGACATGAGCAGAGCAGCTTGAAAGAGCTCACTGTTGGCTACCTGGAGAGTTCTTAAAGACATGCTCATGGCTTGTTTTATCTATGGGAGAAGAGTCAGAGGGAGCAAAAAGAAAAGGCCAGAGCATCCGGGTTAAAAATTTATCTGAAAACCCTTTCCCCAAAAATTCTGTTTTGTGTTAAGAAGAAGAACTGGATTTTATGAGAAAAATAAATATCTAATCTATGATATTGTGTGGTATACACACACATACACATATGCATATACTATTCATGAGTTTTATTGTAAATGAGTATTTGCATTTTTATTATTTGATAAGGCAGAACATGGTGCATTTCTCATGTAGGCTCTGGAAGCATTTCCTCACATGTCTTTTGGAAATCCCACCTGTTGCAAGCATTACACCACTTGCACCAAGTTAAACAATAAATTGATGAGAAATTTCTAGGATTGTTGTATTAATTCTAGGATTGATGCATAATTCTGAATGCATGTAGAATTTAAAACAAAAGGCTGGTGTGCTTATGTATAGGGTGGTAACACAGTGGGACTCACACAGGTAGCCTCAAGTTCAATTGAGCTAAGTGATGTATCAAATTGCATCTATATTTCCAAAACATGTTTAAAAATAGGAAAAAGTTTGTAGTATTATTTAGCAGTCACTTGAGTCCATGAAATTACATTTCTTCATCATCTCTACATCATGCTTTACCATCTATAACAGAGTCCAGGAATGATATAATTGATAAAATTACAGTTTTATCAATTTACAGCACAGGTTACTTTCAATCAGTTTTATCTTCTTACCCAGAAGTGTTTCCTTAATTTCTAATAATAGTAATATGGATATTATAACCTACATATATAAGTGAGACAAAGGGAAAAATGTGTTTCACTGGCTCAACTGATATGGGCAAGAAAAGTTAGAAGTCTGGAGCATCATGAAGTCTTTCAGCTTCTCAGCCTCTTCATTTTTACTGGTTATCTGAATGGGCCTAACCATTCTGGCACTATTTCTGACTCCAAAACTTGCCTGTTCTTGTTATATGAGGGTTAATCTTGATACACTTTGTAGATTTTTACTAAAGGCTCCCTCCATACATGGATAGAGTGTCTGCTGGTTGGAGCACAGCTGAGTCCACAGTTAAGACAGAGGAGACTTCAAAGGATCCCAGAGAGTCCAAACCTGTGTGTAAGCCACAGCAAACAGCATTCAGGGGCAATCTATAAAACTGTCAGTGGAGGCACAAATGGGGCTGGGACAATAGATGTGGGAAATTACTTCTCTCCGTTTTTCCTTGGAGAGGAAGATGACAAAAATCCAATTGTAGGGCCTGCAGAGGTCTCTGAAGATGTTGCAATATCTGAGAGAAGGTCCCTAAAAAGTTAAACGCCAGCTAAATTTATTCCCTGTAAACAAAATTTTGTTTAGATTAGAAATAGGAATTATTGCCTGTAAGAAATTGACCTCCTTTTCAAGTTTCCCTGACCAAAGTGAGTAGGATCAGAATGAGAATCTGTATTATCTGCCATGTTCCGAAAAAATAAGAAATTAATACTCTTTTCTTCAACTTATTTCCTCCTTTTTTTTCTGATCACTGAATGCAATTTCTCAGTTTCCTGCCCGTTTATGAGAGGAGAGGGAAAAGTGAGTCCTTGGTAAGTGATCTCTTTGACATTATGCTTGGCATGGTGGGTATTATATTGCATGTCTTCTTCTCTGTGGAGGGACCTCAGCTAATTCAGAACTGAATCTTCAGATGTTATCAGTTGTTAAGTGCCTTTTCAAACTCTGAAGGACCTCCATTGTCTTCAGCTAAACAATTTGTCATACAATGCAGGTAATGTGCATAACAGCGTACTCTTCACCTCTGCAGAGAGGCTGCTCTGTAGCATACAAGCAGAATACATTTAAATGAATGAAATAATCAGGACCTTCCATTTCTATCTGCACTAATTTCCTTTCATAAATCATCTTCATTTATTGCCTCCTTAATTGCCAATCTATGACCTCGTGTTTGGTAACCTTTTCTTTTTATCTCTTTATAGCCCTAAATGATTTGCACATATCATCTTTAATTGACACCTCAGTGTGACATCAGCAAACACAGAGGAAATAGTACGGAGAGCAGCACAATGTCCCAGTCATTCCATCCATTATGCTTCAGGAAACCACTCAGGACTTTCAGGATTTTAAGTGCCTTTGGCAGGACTTTGAGTAGAGATTTCTGAATTGAGCTCACAAGAAAAACAGACCATTTCTTTAATCAGCAGGAAAGGAACACAAATCTACATGTAAATCTTTGCATAAATCATTAGCAAATTTACAAAAATGCATGTCACCCTCCAGGAAATAAATGGAATTTTTACAACTGCACAAATCTGAGTTATATTCTAAACCTTTGGCATGTCAATATACAAAATGTCATGTAGAGTATTTGAGGTGTAAAGAATTCACCTACTCAAGCACAGACTATGTAGAGAGAGGAAATAATTTCAAAAAAAAAAAAAAAATTTGAAAATCTTCTTTTCCTTCCTAACACTTATATTTCCTTTATAAATTCATGCATACTAAAATCAAAACAAATCTACAGACACATGTGTTTTCAAACTCGTATTGATGAGCACTGTGTCTAATGCAGTCAAGCTGAGCATAGTTAACCAAAATCTTCCTTAGAATAACAGAAACATGAAAAAATAGGGAGATAGGGAAGAACTTCCATGCTATTCTTCCCTCCCACTACACTACAAGTTAGAGCCAAAGTACAGCATTTTTAAAACTCACCTATGTATTGCCAGGTAGGTTCTTATTGTTTGGTGCATTAAACTGCTTTAAAATGGAAAGTTCAAAAAGACCGCATTAAAATGGTTTTAATAGCCTAGAAATTTCAGAGATGTAACATTGCACACTGTTCTGTGTGACCTTGGAACAGTAAGTAACAACAGGGTAGCTAAGCCACGCAGCTCAAGACCTAGAGCACTGCTTTGAAAATATAAGAAAAGTCTAGAGGTACAAGGCATGATCTTCTAGCCTAACCTCTGAATTTCATTACGTATTGAGTTTGTCAAACCTTTAACATTATTCTAAAGAATAGGTTTTGTCCTTGAACAATGATTATAAATTGGCAGATTTAAGTCATTGGTCTCCTGCAGAGCTGAGTTTGAGAAGAAAAAATATGATATGGAACAGACTTGCCTCTCATGCTAGGAAGCTGAGAAGGTGGAGCTTTATCTTCTCAGAGATTACTTATCATGCGGGTTTTGTTATTATTATTTTGGCAGGATTTCAAGCAAAGCAGAACTATGCTTTAAAATATACTTCTGTGTATTCTCACTACAGAGCACAAGTACTCTCAGTGCACTGCAGACATTTCAGATCTTGTAACATATCTCAGCATTCTGCCAATTATTTTGGGTCGTATATCTAATATCTCAGTAGCAGCCTATTTTAATATAAAACATCAGTTTGAAAAACAGGAAGTGGAAAATTACTTCAGTAGCAGCGGCATTTTTAAACATTTCAAGGAGGAAGTCCCAGGTAAGATGAGGAAAAATACATAAGTAAGCCAAGTAGATTGAATTCATTATCAAGACGTTAATTGTGTTTTTTTAACAAACATAATGGGTTGCATTTTTTACAGTCTTGTATCTTTCAGCATGTTACAGGACCAGCTGTAGTATAAACAGTATAAACTACACTTGATCTTGTAAGCCAGTAATTTATTTTGAATTGCAGGTGGATAAAAAGAGAAATTCCACAAAACTGGTAATAAAAGTGTACATGAATGAAAATAACTCCAAATAAATAAAAATGTGGAAGTGTTAGTTAATAGATGGATTGCTTGTGTCTGGAACATGTGGTATAACTTTCCTCATCCTTATAAGAAAAGTATTCCTGAAAGAATTTATAGCTCTTCCTTAGTTTAAACCATTTAAATAGATGATATAATATAACTCTTTTTAGTTAAACTCTGATTTAGATTATTCCTAGTCTTAAAGAAATTGTTAATGACACAAATATCATTTCAAAATCTATAACGCAACAATTTTATTCAGTTATCAGAGCATGTCCATCATGAGTTATTCCTCATATAAATGCCTAAGAACATACCTTGTCACACATCTGTATATATAGGAAATGTCATGACATGCAAGTAGAGAAGCTGTAATTACATATGTCCAAGATAAAAAAAAAAAGATAAAAATAAGTCAAATTTTATTTTTAATAGAAAATATTAATTGGCTTTGATGTTTTACCTCATTTGATTCCATTGCATCAACTCAAAAATTAACACTGGAAATAACAAGCAAGCAGCAGGTATTAAATTCATTTAGCAGTATGATAGGGTGATAAGAATATTGATTTAAATAATGATTATGTTACACAATATTTCTCACTGATTTGACTGAAAATTCAATGTACTAAAGGATGCTAGGCTTCATACTTCAATAGTAGTTTTTCTGTTGAGTCTATAAATGAGGTCTTTGAAACTAAAATATAGAAACATCAGTGCAGAAACTTGTCTCTGAAAAAAGACACAGCATCTTCTTTCAATGTCTTAGTTAGTAATCAGTCTTGGAATATGTTCAGAATCACACAGTTCACATCTACAGAGAACCTGCCAAAGAATGAACGTTCTACTTCCAGCTTTCCCTCTATAGGCCTGTATTGTTTCTGAGAGAAGCAGAGCAGTTTTCTCCAGAACTTCAATTTTCACCGAATGCAAAAATAAAGCAAAAATGACTTAAAATACCTTAGGAGCTTAATATTTTACCCTTTAACTCATCTTTTCCCTGAAGATGGATCTTCAGAGAGGCCAGCTGAGTTTGCTTGTTGTGCTGGAACTCATGTGCAGATAATTCTCCAGAAGCTTAAAATGAAATTTTTGTTCTTTCAGGTGTCAGGTGTCAAAGCCAACAAACCATCTAGTGCTAATGTACATTCTCAATCTGTCCCACATCAATTGTCTAACAACTATCCATCTTCCAGGTTTCTGCCTGCCTGTAAAGTGGGTTTAACTTGGGTTTAACCTTACAAATTTTTCTATTCACCAGGCTATATTTCCTTATATTAATGTAAATGGCTAAATCTAAATCTTTAGATTCAGTCATGAAGAGAGAAAACATAATGTATAGTAAAAAGTTTATTTTTCTCAAAACCAAAAAAAGTAATTTGTTTCTTGATCACTCTTTGTAAGTGTAAGAGTACTTCCCTACAAAGAATTATATTACTTTTAAAGATTAAATAAGATCTTTACATTTCATGTAATTTTTAGCTTGTGCTATAGAGCTTTGGCAGGCCAGCTTGATTGTTAGATTTCTTTGGTTTTGAGAGGTCCATTTCCTTTGGCCACTAGAAAAAAATCACTTAAATGTCAAGGGGTTTTAGAGGTCTAACTGTGGTGTCTGGGGAAGAAGAGTTTGCTCAGTGTCTCCTAACCTGGGAGAGTAAAGCTATGTTCAGGGCCCGATCTGCCTGTGCTGAGGATCCTCCTGGTGCTCTTATCGTGATGGTGTGAGTCCCTAAGTGAAAAAATCTATATGGGGCTTTCATTCAGTAGATGGCTGGGAAACATTTGAAAATAATGATCTGATGAGAGAGAAGGTTATTTAGTCTCCCTACAACATTTTATGATTAACATTTTAAGAGGGAAAAAAAGGAAGTCTGACGTTTCAAATTGTAGATAAAAGATCAATGGGTTTGGGTGTTCTAAAAACTATCCCTCTGCTACTCTGATTGGGTTGCCTCAAATAGCAGATCTAGACAATCAGGATGTTTATGTTTAGAACAATTCACCTTCATTCTTTCTATTTACATCTGGGGGAGATTCTCTCATACATATTACATAACCCTAAGAACATGTGGGAACTGAGGAAAAATGGGAGTAATAACTATTGGAAAGAAGTGCTACAGGGGCACAGGGTAAGCTATCTGATTAATTTTTCCTTTTTTTCATTCATGGATTATCTTTGAGATAATCGGAAAAAAAAAAGGAAACAAAAGCAATTTTTGACTTGATTATTTTTTTCTACTGAAGTGCAGTTTCAGTCATGCTTAGTCAGGCAGAGTAGTACCTTATGCATTCCAGTTGACTTCATGGATATAAGCATTATGCATTCAAAGTGCAATATTTATTTTTTGCAAATATGTGTATTTTCAAGAAATTCATGGAAAACTCACAGGAACAGGCAAATGGCTGCAATCAAATTGAAATTTGCTTTTGAATCTAAACAAACATTTACAGACTCAATTTTCACAAGTGCTCACTCATTTGTATTCACTGCTTAAAAGGCTGCCTCCCACTGCCCCTCTGGCTCCTTATAGTTATTCTTTTCCTATGTAATCTTCATTGATTGCAAGAGATTAATTTTGTTCACTACAAAGTCAGATGCTCAGTCTTTATGACAAATGAAAGAGAGCACCCCCAAAGAGTCCTTTCTGTGTTCTCAGCAGTGTGATTTAATTTATACAGTTTGTTCATCCTAAGAATATATTTCCATGTTGAGGTTCTTGCGCTGTCTAGAGCAGGTGTTGCTCTTCTAAGCCACTGCAGAGGACAAAAGGAGTAACAAACTGTGGCTTTATTTGAATCTAACATTTAATTTGCCAAATAAACTGAGTACCTGATTATTGAATTTAATCAAAGCAATTAAATAGATTTTATTTCAATCAAATAATTATGAAACTTGATGCTGAAAGAAAAGGAAGAAATAGCAGTTCAGTTGTATGCAACAGAAAGCAGTAAGGTAGCTATGAAGAATTTGGGGAAATGTGAAGCAGGTTTTGATATTTTCACATTAAATTTTTCAGCTCTCCCAGGAGCATTCTTTCAATAGTTTCAGGAGCACTATATACTTTCTATCTACTGATAAGTCTTTTCTCCTTTCCTCAGGTAGAACCACATTTAGCTATCCTTTTTTATTTACATAAACATATAATCATCATCCATTTTTCAAGGGCAGAAATAAACCTGAAGCAAACTTCCCTGCTTTTGGGAGAGGAACAGACGAAGATATCCTCTTCTTCCACTCTCAGTTACAGAGCAGGGTTGGAGCTAATTTATTCTTTTCTATGGGAAACAGAAAGACATGTGCCTGGGGGGGAAAAAAAAAAAAAAAGATAAAACAGAAAAATTAATATGATAATAAAACTTTTAGAACTGTTGGCTTAAGTTTTTGGGGACTTCTGAACTATTTTGTGTTAACAGTTTTCTCCAGTATTGATGTATGTCTCATCAGCTACCTGAACATTTAATTGGTGCTAGTTAGAATAATAAATAGACATAAAGTATAAGCAGTTCTTTCTGTAACATTTAACAGCATACTTAGCAAAAATTTTATTTAGAAACCTTTATATTGCGGATCTGACCCATACAAGTTACAATTGCTTTTAGGATCTGGTTGGACTAACTAAAAGAACTTTAATTCAAATCCAAATTTAGTGTAACTCTCATTTCTATCAGGTGACAATCATGTTTCTGTCCGGTGATTTGAGGAGTATGAGACCTGATGAGCCCAGGTACTCTCTTTTGCCTATGTACTTCCCGCTGTACCTGGTAGGCATGACATGATCCTGGCAGGTTCACTGGAGCAAGGGTCTGTATCAGAAACAGGAAAGCTGAAAAATATGGAGAAGGAACAGAATGATGGAGAAAGAATCAGAACAGAGCCACTGATTGGCATTGTGTTAGCCGCACAGTTTACTGATCTTCATAAAAAAAAAAAGGAAAAAAATTTACTAGGGATTTGTATTTTTTATTGAACAGATTCAGCTACTTTGTTACAAAGTGGTAAAGCCTTTTGTTTTTAATTAGATGTATACAAATGAGAGTTTATTTACTCAAAAGAAAATATAATATCTTTAATTAGGTTAGCGAGTTCCTTCACCAGCCTGCCAAAGATTCAGCAACATATTAATCACTTGCACATTATTCCTGTAGTTCCTATTTTTTTAATCCAGATAAAAATTAAGAGAGTTACAAGAGTTGCCCATGGATGATGTAAGAGCTAAGAAATGGCTGGGTGTAAGCAGTAGCTTTCAGCTATTTGCCACATATTATATAATCCTATCTCCTCCCCTTCTAAAGTCCTCCCCCTTGAGATCCTTCCTTAACTAAAACATAAAGACTAAAATATAGGCCCTGGGTGAAACAAACAACAGGAAAAACAAACAGGAAATATAAACTTATGTGAACATACGGCTCTATAGTTAGAACTATCTTTTTTTCTTTTTTCTTATCTACTTTTTTTCATTTACTTCTCAGACCTCAGTCTGATTGTGATTGGAATCTCAAATTTCAACATCTTTTCTAAACATCATATGATTAATGGGTTTGAATATAAATCTAGATCTTTTCTCTGGTGATTCTGATTGGCTGCTAAACAGTCTTTCAACAGTCTTTCAAGTCTCTTACATTTCTTTTCTCCTGATTACTCACTATATTTCTTCCAACCACACAAAATGTTCTCTGCATATCACTGATACTTACATGATCTTTAAACAGATGCAGACCTCAAACACAGGCCACTCTAGACAGCATAACCGTGGGTTATATTGCAAATGCAAATTTCAGCAAAGGTCACGTTCTGATTAAAGAATGCTTCTTTGCCCTACATCATTCGTGTGAGAGATGCCCGGCTTTACCCATTCCTAAACTTGCAATATCTTCTGGCTTTCCCTTTGTAGAGAAAGCTCTGTATCCTCTCTAAGTTAAGAGATCTAGTCAGCCACGGTGCTGCGACCAAACAACAGCCTACAGGGCAGTGTTTATTACAGGTTACTACTCCAAGATTAAAGCCAACAATAGATTCCCACGCTGCCAGAGTTGAAGATCCATGGCTCTGCAGTTCTTTCTCATATTCCTCCTTGGCTTTCCTTCCTACTTCTATTCCTACTTGTGTCATGCTGTTATCCATGACTGGGAGCAGTTGGCCTTCATCGCTCTGCACTGTGATTGCAGCCCTATTGTGCTGCTATCTCCCCTCTTTTGCATCTCTGCACAAAACAACTATTTTCGCATAACCAACTGACATGATATGAAAACATTACAACTTCAGTTGCCACAACTTTTCTTGGGATAAACCAAGTCACAGTGATTTAAACAGTATAAAGATAAGCCTTAAATTTTGCAAATGTTTGCAAAGCAAAATTATTTTAGCAAAATGACATCCAGCAAATATTCGGTCAAGAACAAGTAGCTTAATTCATAAAAACATAGTTGGTTACTATAAATCTTTTGCATCAAAGACAGGCCAAACTGATTATTTGAAGTACTTTAGTCCAAAGCATACACAAAGACAGGAAAACTGAAGGAAGATGGTGAAATTAGAGAATTAAATGCTGGTGTAACAAGTAGCTGACTAAAAGCTGTGTAAAGAAGACGGAAAGCCCGTATAGAACTAGTAGATGAAATTAGCTCTTGTAGCTGAATGTGGAAGCAAAATACAAGTATAAGGGTTCAAAGGCTTGTGCCTCGGTAACTGCTAAACATTATCAGTGATGAAGGTGTATAGATTTGGGAATCAATGCTCTGAGAAAGTTATCTTCTTGTTGCTACTTGTTGCTACCATCTTTTCAATAACAACAGGAGTGAGAGGAAAACCAGCTCAGTTAATTTGTTGTAAATAATCACATCAGCTACAAAACCAACAAAAGCCAAAAGTTTATGTTTCTTATGCCCTTTTAACTATTTTCTATATTTTCACTAAGTCTTGACGTTTGAGCATCACTTTATTTTATTTGAAAGAGGGAGAAGCCTTTATGTCTCTTATGCATACTACAGCAGAAAAGAAGGGACAAACTATAAATGCAGGTAATGATAGACTAGTTCTAGTCTATTCTAAAATGTACTGTTCTGAGAGGAATTTTTAACTTAGTATTATATCAATTTATGTTCTAATCGGTTCAGAAAATGCTGTTATTTTACTTAAAAATGACTGCCAGGTCTAATTATAATTCAGTAGTTAAATAGAGAGCATGTTTGTGTTAGTGGAAGTAAATAAAGCATCAATTTTCTTGACAGATCAATAGAATCATGTTGTGGAGATGACAGTGGGAACCACATGCTTAAATTTTCTTTTGCGTTTGACAATTCAATTGTCAGTATGAGAGTTCCCCTGAAATGGCTGTGCTGTTAATCTGTAACATAGAAATTATTGACAAACATCCATTCTTTGAAGGTAAATGTTTTTGTTTGAATATAGTTCTATGGAGTAAAGGTTACATTTTGTGTTTATCTGTGTTTGTCTGAAATATTAGCTAGTACAAATAGGACTGCTGTGTTTGAATATTGTCAAGCACTTGATTGATGTTTACCAAATTAAAGCCTTGTTACTTGCATTTTTAGTTATTTTCTTTTATTATCTTTGTAATTCACCATTCCAATTATGCTAGATGTTTGTTCTGAGTGTTCTAGTGTTCTATTAATGCCCAGACTCTTCATACTAAAAAAATAAAAAAATAAAAAAGCATATATCAAGAAACATCAGTTTGAAAGCCACACTAAAAAAAAAACGAGATGCAGTGTAAACATAGCTGAATTTTTGCATTAGAAATGGCCAGAAATAGTAGCTAAGCTGAGAAGTTTGGAACTTGACTGTCTAGAATCAGCTGGGAGATTATTTGTTTTCTGCTACTGCTGTCCTGAATGTCAGATCGCAGATCTTTCAGCTATCAGGAAAAATAGGAACACAGGGTGACTAACCATGAACAGTTCAAGTGATTGTCCTTTGGACAGCTTTGCAAACTATTTATTGTCAAAGTTAAATTCAGTTATTCAGCATTCTTCAGAGTCATGAATACCTTGCACTGAACTCCTGCTGACAGCCTTATGGAAAAAATCTCCGATTAGGTAACTAAAGGTTGTATTTGTACTGGTTAGAAATTCAGCAGAATTGCATTCTTTAGAATATGTAAATTGTTAAAAAATTAGAAGTCTCTATGACATGGTTGAGTTTTACTAGCCTTTATTTGGTAAGAGTATCTGGAAAAAAGAAATCATCCTATTTTGACCTTTTGAATTTTTAATTTTGGTGACTTTTCATGTTTTCTCTTAAAAATATGTGTTTCATGACTAGTATTCATTTGAAGGTGCTTTCATATTTCCTCTAAATACACTTATATTTCTAAATCTTAGGAAAAAATGTATCTTTCTTCTCACTTATACTTCTAATTGCAATGGACCAGGAAAGCAATACAACTGGAAACTTCACCGAGATGTTTGATTCAGAACTGTCCTAAACTAAGTGTCTGATTTTTTTAGTCTTAGTGTTCTTTTAACATAATTCTTTGAGGGCCTTGTGTATAGATATAATACAAATGCCAAGTAAACCACTGTTACTGATGACTGGTGATTGTTTTTTCACTTAGTGTGTGCACATCCAGTCCATGGAAGACATGCTGTGTGTTACGTCTAGTTTTGTTATCTAATGTAGAATGGAATTTAGAAGAGGATATAGCAGGAAGAAGAAGAATTTGTCGAAAGAACAAACATCATTTTGGTATTACCACACTTGAAGTTAAAGAGCAAAGTTTCCTTTAATGATAATTTCTCCAGAAGTCAAACACTGCCCCATACAACATCTATATCTAATTCCTATATAGCAGCAAGAATTGCCGCTTAGATGCATTCAAAAGGCAGTGAGCTTGAAAGCGGGCAAGTTTGCACAAGTTTGATAATTGTCTGTCCCTAAGCTATCATAAAATATCGTGAAGGTCCTTGGCCCTTTGACTCATTCCTTTACAACAGTAATAAGGAAGAAATCGGATTGAACACAACATTCTCTTTTCTGCCTTATATATTTTAGCTGACATCAATAATATTAACCCTATGTAGAAATACACAAAGTATCAGAAATCCCTTGAAGATCTTTAGTGTCACCAATAATTTGAATTAATGTATTTTGATACTGTTTTAGGAAAACACATGTTTATTTCTTTTTCCCAGTGATAGGTGGCACAGGCAAATCTGGTGCTTGTTCTTAACCAGTTACACAATAAGATATGGAGTTGATTAGTTCCACTAGATTCCAAAAATGCATAGCTGACTTTTGCTTATACATTAAACATGTCTGCAAAAATTATAGTAAAGAAATTATGGAGTAAATAGCAGTTACATTTCACCAATATGCACAAAATATGCCTTAACCTCCTTCCAATATATTTATTGGAATCTTATAGAGTCTTGGAGTCTTCTTATAAATTTGCAAAAACACTTAGACATCAATGAATGTACCTGAAGTATTTGTGAGTTCTTTCCTGTAGGAAAGTCTAGTATACAAGGTTAGATGTTAAGTTATAAACCATAACTTGGGTGTATTTTTGCAAAGTCTTTTCCTTAGCAAAATACAAGCAAAATCAACAAGTATGCAGAAACAGAACATAATAAGAACACCAGTCAGCTGAATCAAAAGTCTTTTTAATATCAAAGAAACCATTGCTTAATTATCAAAGAAACCCTTAGCAAGTTCTAGTAGACACACATACTCAGAATTCCCTTACTTGAAACTAAGAATAAGATATGGAGCTTTCCAACTGTAATTCATAATTTTAGAACAGCATCGTTTTTTCATTTCATGTCTAATTGGGCTTTCATTTTGTTAATTGACGTAGCAGTCCATATTTTCATGTAAGTACCTAATAGCTGTATCACTTCTAGCAAAAATAGTCCTTTTTTTTTTCCTCCCTGAGTGTTGCAGAAGCCCAAAATCCTAGCAACAGGTTTCAAGACATAATCAGTGCAGAAAGAGTTTGTAGATAATTATGCCTTATGTGACAAAGAAGTAGCACAATTAAACTGGGAAATAAGTGAAGAAAAAATAGAAACATAATTCTTTACAATTAATCTAAATTATATAGTATGTTTTAGTCAAGATAGTTTAGCAAAGTAAATACTATTCCTATATGATTTATATAATTAATCTCTTAACTTCTACTGAAAGCCATTCACTGCATGTTCATCAATTTGTTATTTGCTGCAAGCATACAATGCAACAAATACTACCATTTCTTACTTAAGCCTGAACGAACTTCCAGAAACAGGTCTGAGTCTCCTTCTTTCACTTACCTTAGCTAAAATGTATCATCATGTTGATTTTGCATTAGTTTTTGGTCTATGAATCTGAGTCTACAAAACTCAGTATTTTCTCAGTGCTGACTCTACAAAACTAAGTATTTTCAAAATTGCATTATAGCTTGTTATTTTCATCAGTGTGGTAGACTTACACAGAAGTCTAGTTGTGACAAAAAATATATTTGCAAAAAGGAGTTTAATAGGAAACCTTATCAAATTTAACTAGGTAATCTAATTGCCAAAATTTGCCTTCTAAATCAGTTAAATATTTGAAAGATAGATTGCAATGGGGTCTCTACTCCAACTCTTAGATTATGTTTACTTCTCAGGGCTTAGTTGTTATTACCTGCCTAAAACTTCTAAGTTAAGGAGCATGTTAGAGTCTATATCTCCCAGCAAGGCAACCTACACTATCTACCTTGTAATGAAAGCCCACATCATAAATGTTCACATTTTCCAGCCTTTCTTCCTGGTCATTCCCTACTCGGTTCCTATGCATTTGAAACTGCCTGTAAAATAATTGCATTAATAATTTATTTTTCTAAGTAATATTTTGTTACGATGCAACTTCATGATGAAGTTCCTTTAAAGAAGTGAAAAATCACAGACATAACCGGTAAGGAAGCATGCTGAATACTAAAAAAAAAAACTTATGAACCTGACATTCTTCCTTTCCTTGTATGCATTCTTTAGCATATAAGCATGTAGAGTGCTATTTGTGAGCAATAGAAATCACTCATACACAAGAAAAAAAATATGTATTAACTACATTTGGCTGCAATGTTAACCTTTTTATTTGAAAAACACAGAGAATGGGAAAGATCTCACCTGTTACAGCCTCTTACTTTGGAAAATGCTATATATATCTGATAGATTGAAATGCAGAAAATTTGCCATTGTTTAAAAAGTTGTCATAAGACATTTAGGTAGCCTTTCAAAAGTTGCCAGGCTTAACTACTGCTGCTCCTGAAATGCTTTGTGCTGGCCTTTGTGCAGGAAGCTCAATGTGCAGGAAGCTACAGAGATAGATGGTATCAGTGAGAAATATCAAACTGGAAAAAGTGCAGATATTACTATAAATATCATAGACCTCTGCCTACTCAGTAAGGGTGAGAATGAGGGGACCTGAAAGGAAGCTTAGAAAAGGCTCTTGCTGGCACTGACATAGGGAATGTATGCTAGGTCA
This sequence comes from Eudromia elegans, assembly GCA_003342815.1. Lineage (NCBI taxonomy): Eukaryota > Metazoa > Chordata > Aves > Tinamiformes > Tinamidae > Eudromia > Eudromia elegans. The sequence continues at coordinate 665,675 of PTEX01000087.1, read as the reverse complement.
GAGAATTACCTGAAAGAGTTGCTCAAGCTTAGATAACAGGAAAAATTCTGGGTAATATGCATTTATAGAATATACTTGTATAATTTACTACTAAGCACTCAGGGCTAGTTTATGTGTAGTGACCCAGTCAAAGACCCAGTAAAAACAAAAAAAAAACAAAAACAAAAAACACACACATGACAAAAGGAACCGTAAGATGCTTGAATATTTTTTCTGCTTTCCTACAGTCTTTTTTTTTTTGAAAGATCTCATGTATAATTCTTTCTAACTTAACTAATTTGCTGGACTTAATTTTCCCCCATACAAATATGAACATTCTTGCAATGTATAAGAAATTCTAAGCATTTATGTTTCATTTTTGGTAAAATTCCCATCTCTTCTAGCATTTAACATGCAACTTAATAATATGTCTTAAAAATTCTGTTCCAAAGCTGCCAATGTAATTATTTTTTACCTGGTAACTATAGATTACAGTACATACTGGCAAATTTCACAGAATCACAGAACGGCTGAGGTTGGAAGGGCCCTCTAGAGATCATCTGGTCCAACCCCCTACTCCAGCAGGGACCCCTAGAGCACGGGGCACAGGGTGGCATTCAGGTGGGTTTGGAAGATCTCCAGAGAAGGTGACTCCACAGCCTCTCTGGGCAGCCTGTTCCAGAGCTCTGTCACCCTCACACCAAAGAAGTTCTTCCTCACATGGATATGCAACTTCCTGTGTTTTTTTCTCACCCATTACCAGCTCACTTAGTCCTTCCTCATATGACAGACACTCCCTCTAAAGCTCTTTCTAGCTTCCTCTGAAAGCAGCACAGCCCTCTGGAGTATAAACCAATTCAACCCATTTGCTGTCATTCACAGACTTTCTAAGGGTGCACTCTGTTCCCTCATCCAAGTCATTGATTAATAAATTGAACAGTATTGGGCCTAGTACTGATTCCTGTGAGAGACATATTTAGTGCTTGTTTTGTCCACTTACTTATTGTCTTGCATGCAGGACTTTAAAATAAAAGCTTTATTGCCAGCTTAAATCTACTTTTTAAAAACTAAGTATAACTCTAGTGGCTTATGTTCATCCTGTTTATTTTGTTTTCTGATTATTATGAGTCCCATATTAGTTCACCAATAGCAATGGGACAGCATCAGTTAGGTTTAGTGCACTTTGTCGTGGATGTTCTCTTCTTTCAAGTTACTCCTATCTGCATAATGTTTAAGCCCATCAGTTATTGTTTTTCCGTGGAGTTTAGCTTTCGGAATATAGCTGTTATGCAGATAGTATTAATGGGCTACTTACTGCAATCATTAGTTTTGGAGAAACTTTGCTGATAAGTGAAGCTAGAGAGAGTCTACATTCATGCTTCTAGACTGCACAGCAGCTCTGTGCCACAGCTGAACTCGGGAGCATGAGGCAGATATTACCGGAGCTCAGTCTCTTGAAGTCTGTGTGCCTGACACTCCATCACACATATAGAAAAAAAAAAAAGAGGTAGCAAGAAGGATATAAAGCTGGTACCTTCGTAAGAAATTGAAATGGAACTCATCTGAAAGCTCAAAAATATCCCTTGTTCATGCATGGCATCTCTGTAGCCTTGGTGAAAACTTGACTGTGAGCCATGCACTGTGTAGGTCAGGACAAATTATTTATTAGTCAAATCAAATATGATATTTATTTTACACACCTGTCATATAAGAAATGCTTTAGCATCAAACAACATTTTTCTCTTTCTTGGTTGTATCATGCTGGCAAATTCAATGAGTTATAGTCTTAAGGTGCCAGTCATAAGTAGCTGACATTTATATAGCTGGAAAATACCAAATTGTGGGAATTTAATACCTCCACAGAAATGCAAGATACATGACTAAAGTACACATTCAGAGCAATTAAAGCATCTAAATTTTATTATGCTATGAAAGGTAAAAGAAAACACTCTGAAGCTATGTACAAAAAGCTGTTAAACTCTCGCTCATTTATATGGCAGTCAAGCTCAGTCACAATGGCAAAGTAGGGAATGTTTGCTAGGGAAAGGAAGTAAAATTTTTCCTGAGAGTATGCAGGTTACATTTTTGGAATCACCGCATTCAATTTCCTTTATTTAGGTATTAATAAAAGGTACTCAAGTCTTGGTCCTAAGGACCAATTTCTTATTCCTTGAAATGACAAATTCAGCTGCTATTAAAAGAGCAATGCAACATTTTTAAGCTTTTGTGACTATGAAAGTGGAAGTATGAAAAAAAAAAAAAAAAGCTGCCTGAAACAAGTGAGTAAAGCGACCAGTAAATACATTCTCTCTGAATGTCATATTAATATAAGAATATAGATGTGAGAAACACAGGAATAAATTATTCTTTTATTGTGATAAAATACTAAGTCATCCTTATTTTCACATTATGTTTTCCAAGAGTATTTATAATAAAACCTTGGAAGATAGACATCTTTCACATTCCTAATTCTACCTCTCAATTTAAGATTATTTAAAAGGCTCTAACTCTGGTATTTGCATAATGTCCAACTTCCAAGCCATCTGGAATCGGTGCTTTCATTAAAGAGCATTCATAAACATAGGAATAAATTAATATACTTTATTGCAGTTAGTTTCAGTGATCTGTGAACAAGTTATACATTCTCCTACGATCATCAAGATAACAAATAAGAGTAATAGTTTTAATTCTTAAGGTTTTGATAAAATTTAGATGTATAAAGAAGTATAAAGTTTTAAAAGTAATAGTTTAGTTTATAACTAGGAGTTTCTAATTGTCTTGTACTGATTATTAATTGAACTTTGCAGCTGCAGAGTTTATGCTCTTGCACCTTTGAGCCTCCATTAATAAAAAGTCATAAGGCAGGAGACTTCTTGATCTCTACTTGTCTTCAGTCTCTGCTGTGACCTGTGCTCCAGAGAGCTGGATGATGCGAGTCCGTCATTTGATTTTTGTCATATTTGGATCAGGACATACATGTTGCAGTGGTAAATTTTCAGAGAAATTGATTCATCCTGCTCTAAACAAAATCACTCATAGTCGTTTAGGAACTTTTGCACTCACAGCCCAAAATGTTGTGACAAGTGTATTTTCTTTAAAATATAAAATCCATTGAAATCACTATGCCCGTCTCAACTCTGGCAAATAGTTGTCTCATTCATTATTCTTTTCGTGGTCCGTATCCAGTGCAGTAAATGTTTACTGGTTTGTTTTAAAACCAGTTTAAATTTCATTTTCCATGGAGCACTTTGTGAGCCTATATCAATTTTTAAATTTAAAATCCAGACATTTACCTGTTATTTTAGCATTCATTTGTTTATTTAAATACTAATTTATAAACAGAATCTCATCTAAATGAAGATGGAAAAAATCTGATTCAAGATCATAATGTAAATGGAGCATATTATTTTGTCAGAACAGAGCAGATTTTGCTTATTCTCATGTTTTTATTTCTGATCACTATTTTTCACTTTTGGATATCAATGGGAGATCTCATTTTTGTTCAAAAAAAGCATCCCTTACCTCAGTCCCAGCTATGCTACACACAAGTCTACTGGTATGTGACTGTCTATAAGCTGGATAACTCCACTCTAGGTAATTTTCCTTTCCTTTTTTTTTTCACTGCTTTTTAATTGACTTGCTTTTCTTCATGGGATGATCTTTTATCTAGATGTAGAATAGACAGGAAACAATCTCACCTGGTGAGCTATTAACATTTTTCTTACATTTTTCTCTTTCTTTTGTTTTTCTTTTTGCCCTCAAAGATGGAGACAGTGGTCACCAGGATATCATCCACATCCCATGTATCCTTTAAACTTATTAACTGCTAATTTAATTTTTCTCTTTCTAGATAAGATATTTCCGTATGTTACAATTCTAAAACAACTTCTACAGCCCTAGCATTTCAGCTGCTCACTAGTACTTTCCTTTATACATACAGCACACATTTAGAAAGAAGGCTTTGTCTCCCTCAAAATATCTTAAATAAAAGACTGGAGACAAAAGGAAGTAGAAAAGAGAGTGGCCTGTTTCCACTTGTATACCTTCCAGGGATATATTTTATCTTTCTCCAGCACATTCTCTTATCCTGAGAAATGGCTATCTTAACTCTGCATTTAGGTAACTCTCTCTCTAGATAAGTAGACATTGTATTCCCTCTTTATTTATTTATGCTTTGTCATTGCTGTTGCTGCTGTCCTAGGTCAACCACAGCACTTGCGTTTTCAGTTTCAGGCTTTTCTATGACAGGCTTCATACCCTGATGAAGAGCCTCTTTATGAATGAAGAGGTAAGAGCCTTTTATGGCTGACTAGTGTGCAACACAGCAATTCGGCTGGTTTCATAGTTTGTCCAGAGCGATATTTGTCCTTTCCTCTTCCAAGATGTCATAGTCTATGGAACATGTTATTAAAACTCAAGTTTCTGCTCCACATTGAGTCATAGTTAAGTCAGAGGTTGGTGACCACGGAGTGTAAATGTGGTGCCACCATTTCCTACATTGCAGCTTTCTCTGCTGCCTTATTTAATAAAGGCAAAATACGTTTTAAGATGCTATTGCTGAGTGTACAGAAAAATTAAATACTACCTATGCTACCTTGCAGGAGACAAGTCAAACTTAGTTTAAATACAGGTTCTAAAACCAGACTGTTTAAAAACAGGTGAAAAAAATAGGAGCACAATCAAATGAAAGTCCACTCCTTATGAAATCACTGGAAGGGATTCATCAAAAGTAAGATCTACAACTTTCATTTTAATATATTTTTAAAATAGTAGTGGATTTTTTTTTTCTGAAAAAAAAGCAGAATACATTTTGCTTTATGTTTTCATGAAAATCTTTTAAAAATTGCCTACGTACTCATGAGAAAAGCAAGCAGATATTCAGAGTGATAAAAACATTTTGAAAAAAATATTCAATAAAATGTTTCAAGAGCCTGAGAGCTGATTTTAAAGGATGCTAATTTTGAAGATAGGTGAGAATGAAACATGAAAATATTCAATTAGTGAAAAGAGAAACAAAGGTAAAAATGAATGTGCACTATCAGATGTACCATATTACCAGTCCCTTAGAAATCTTTTAATACACTTGTATCAAAAGGACTACTGATCAGAAAAGTCTCATTTTCTTTAGTCTAAAGCCTCTAATTATGTAGGCATATGCATTGTTTTAAGCAGTATTATCTGCCTGGCCTGGGCCAGTAGGATCAAATACTGGTCCAGTATTTGTTTAAGAGACCTTGATTAGAGATATGTACTTTAAAGTCAGCAGACTGGTCTTGTTTTAAAGCTCCGCCTTCACTGGAAAGTATAACTACACTGGCAGAGATATAATGGAAAAGCCTGCTAATGAAAGTGTGGAGTAAATTTCTTTTTCTAGTCCAGAATTTGCTTGAAAATTATTTAGATGCTTACATCACATTGTTGCTGGAAAAAATATTCACAAATTCATCGTTTCTCCTTTTCATTTATACTGTAGTTTTCAGTAGATTTTTTTCCTACCTAAAAAGAAAAAAATCTGTCAGAACTGAAGGTGTATGTCTCTTTGTGTATCCAGGTAGAATTAGAAGAATACTATACAAATTATATAATTTAATCATTTTTTTTCCCAGTATGCTACTTACAGTCTGAGAAAATTAGTCACAGTGTGTGACAAATAAAATTTTAGGATACTTCTTTCTGCAAATACTTTAATTAAAAATATCAAAAGTACATCTCAAGACAACACAGTAATAATTTTTGAACTAACAGTTTCAAAGGAATAGTGAGAGTGGCAACAATAATGTGCCAGGATGGAAAGAGATGTCATTTTAAGCTAGTCATATAAATATGTCATTCCAACAAAGTAGGAATGATCTGCTAGAGATACTTCACCTCAATTATATCACACAGCAAAGAGTATGCTTTCAATGATTTGTTTTTTCTCTCCTGCTCTGTCTTCCCTTGTTTCCTTCTTCTCTTTCTTTTCTCACCACCTCTACAACCCTGTATGTCCTGCAACTGAAGCATCATTTTTCAAGGTCAGATTTATTAGAAGAATTAATGCTTACAGCCCAAGATAAACAAGTCATTTGTGTGCTCCTGAGTATTACATTTTCCCTCAGAACAAGAAGTAGGAGGAAGTCATTGACAGTTTTGACTTTTGTCACTAGGAAAGCACAAAACAGAAAACCAAGATGAAGCAAGGGAAGCAGTGACAAGCAAATAGGTCAGGGAATTATAGTACGGTGCAGTAAATATGGAGTTTTTAAGCAGGAAGGCAATTTTGAATTAGTTTCTGAAATGAATAGAAATCCAGTCAAGGGGATAATGGAAGGTGATGGAAGCGTGCTCCTAAAGCGTAAGAGTAGTCTGGTTGTACAATTTTGGACCCCCTGAAGTTTATTGAGCAGGGAGATCATAGAAGATGAAGCTGTAATAGCTGAAGTGGGACACAATAAATTATGCTAAGTAAGAATTTCTACAGTGGCAATGTGAAAGGTAGCGCTAAGCAGAACCTGGAGGCTGGGACTGCTGAATTCGAAGTATTTAGAACAATATGCTATTTTCCTATAGTGAAAGAAAAAACAAAATAATCCTACACAAAGAAAAAGAAAATCCCTAACCATACAAAATAACATTCCAGGAGACTGTATTATATTATTAGAATTAGATAACAAACTTAGAGCATTATTGTGAGAATGCAGTACCCACTGAGCTATGAAGAATTTTTTCTCACTGATTTTCTGCAAAGCAAGAAATTGGACAGGTTTCTTTTTGTGTTTTTGTTTGTTTTTGTTTTGTTTTTAAATTTTTATGAAAAGAATATGAACCAGGTTTGATAGGAATTTTTAGAGTATGTGAGATAGTTCTGTACCAGAAAATCTTGGCTGTGCTTGTTTTAGTACAGGAGGATTTACTCCTACAATTTTCACTATGACATTATATTAGAAAAATGAATTCTATTAGTAAAATAAAATCACTGAAGTATAGTAAGCACTATAAAGAACATGTTTAATTTTTTTTTTCGTTTACTAATCCACATTATATATCCATTTATATAATTCCAGTACCCAATAGGAGAAAAAAAAAAAGTCAATGAAGCATTGTGTTATACTTTCAAAGAGCAGCTGAAATTTAGAGCAGGAATCTTGATTTGCACAAGCTTTCAAATTCAACCCTGAAATTATAGAGATGTTTTCCATTTTAAGATATTGTATGCTTCAATGAGTGTTGCAGTGAGAACCACTTGCAAGTTCTGGTCTTTATCTTCTTTCCCTGATCTCTGATGGTTCATCCAAAACTTGATGAACAGTGTTGTATTTCATTAGGACCATGAGTAGTCCTCCATTAATATTGCCTCAATTTATGTCTTCTCTTGCTACTGTGCCTTGGTATAATATTTTTAGAAATGTGCTTGTGTGCTTTGTTTCACTTTCAGCACCAAGTGGACAGCAGAGCTACCCTGCATGTGCTGTGGACTGCATCTGGACTGATGCAGAGACATGCTCAGGAGAATGACGTAAGGACACACCGTATATCTGATTTTGCGGGACCAAAATATCCTGGATCAAACCTGTGGAGAAAAGGGATTCCATACAGAAAGTCATCACATTACTACAGTTGAACCTTAAAGAACATAACAAAACTCACAACAATTGGCTGGATCCTTTGAATGTCCTGAAGATTACGACCACTGCAAATCTGTCATTTACAGCACCCTTTTTAAATTGTCACAGAATTTTCCAAATGTCTTTCCAAAGAGATTCACAGTTGTCACTAGAAGGCGGAGGCAAGAACCTAATCCTCAGAGCTTTTTCACCAAACCTAGTTATTAGATGCCCCGCTGTGCTTCCTACGTGTCCGGTCTTAGGTTGGAAGATGTTCTTACAGATTACTCATGTCTTCTACAATTTCAGAAACGAAAGTGGAGAGGCCTGTGTGGTTCAAAACAGCCATGGATCAGGATGTAAACATTTTCTTGTACCAGAAAATATATGACAAAGGTGCATAAGATGTGTGTTAACACTAGAAAAGGCTTCCTTCATAGGTGGTGGTAAGAAGATCTGAAATCCATAAAAAAAAAAAAAAAAAAAAAAAAAAAAAACAAAAAATCCAAAACATTTTCATTACTACAATAATTACTGTGATACACTATGCAGAAAGGTCAGTTATAATAAATACCTAAGATTGTTTACAAGATCAGTTCCACTGGTGAGAAAATTATGATTATACAAATTATGATAAACTCAGTCAAATACTATACAGCAAAATGTGTGGTCCTATCAGAGGAAAACAGAAGAGCATATTACAATTCAGAATAACGTCAACTGAAATAAGTAATGACATAGTAATGTGCCCTCATGGCCAAGAAGGCCGGGGCATCAGGAGGAGCGTTGTCAGAAGGTCGAGGGAGGGGATCCTGCCCCTCTCCTCAGCTCTGGGGAACTCTGGTGAGGCTGCACCTGGAGTTACTGTGTGCAGTTCTGGGCTCCCCAGTACAAGAGGGACGAGGAGCTTCTAGAGAAGCCTAGAGCAACAAAGATCATTAACGGACTGGAGCATCTACTGTACGAGGAAAGAGACTAAGAGACTAAGAGCCTGTTTACCTTGGAGGAGATTGAGAGGGGATCCTATCAGTATGTATAAGCACCTGAAGGGAGAATGTAGGGAGAATGAGGTCAAACTCTTCTTGGTGTTTGCCAATGACAGGACAAGGGGTAATGGGCAAAAGTTGAAACACGGAAGAAGCTGAAACACAGGAAGAACTTTTTGTGCTGTGAGTGTGACCGAGCCCTGGAGCAAGCTGCTCAGAGAAGCTTTAGAGTCTCCTTCTCTGGAGATCTTCCAAACTCGCCTGGATGCCACTCACACTCTGGGTGTCCCTGCTGGAACAGGTCGGTTAAACTAGATGATCTCTAGAGGTCCTTTCTAAACTCAGCCATTCCATGATTCCGTGATTTATAATGCCATGTATGCTGTTAAATATAATCTCTAGTGCACATTTATAAAACAAAAGGTGATTGTGGAAATATTGATATTATTAATATAGAATGATCAGCCTCAAATCTTTTTCAGGAGTTCAAAAAATGGAACATATGCAATTGCAGCTTTTTCAGAGCAAGCTATATTTATTCCTGGACTAGATTCACAAAGCAGTTTGGATATCACAACCTGTGTACAAAAAAGTAAGTATACTGCCACATGTAAAAGACAGTGGTGAATTTAGTGAAAAGTTAGTTCAGTCTGTTCAACCTGATTTCAAACCAGGATGTGATCTAACTTTAGTCTCCTACTTTTTCCTCTCTTGAAACAGTTGGACATATTTAAAGCTGTTTAGCTATATGAAGTTATTTAGTCTTCCTCTTTATACATTTTATATTCATATTTTTTCATTGGACTCTTAAGAGAAAATAGAGGGAGAAAGGAAGACACTATACTTGGTCACTGGGTATTTGTATAAGTCAGAAACATGTTTTTTTCTTTACTACTTTAGCAAAATTTTTAACAAATGACAATATTATCTCCCTTTAAAAAGAGTTATTTAGACTGGAAAGGTGTCCAGCACTCCAAAGTACTCCAAGTACTCCAAATTAACAAAGACTTCAAAAAGGACCTTCAAAATGTTCTGGAGGCCAGGCAAACATGTCTTGGGCAGAGGCAGTTAAGTGAGTTGTTTATCCATTAGAGGTAAGGAATCAATCACAATGTAGAAATAGGAAAATAAAAAAGATAGACTTTCAACACTTGACTCAAGGTTAGGTGTCTTTTTAAATCATATTCTGTAGCTCCAACAGAAGTTACAGGCTTAATGGGGAGTTTACTGGGTGAAGTTCTTTGGCTGATTTCATAAAAGAAGGTCAAGAAAGATAACTATGATGGTCTCCTTGAGCCTTGCAGTCTACAAATATATGAAAATATAATCATTAATTTCTCTGGCATGCAAAATTTATTCCTTCTACCTCTTCCTTAAAGCTGCCACTAGCTTGTTATTTATTTATTTATTTATTTATTTTGATTTTTTTTTCCGTGGGTATTTTTTTTTGGAGCTTCATTGTATAGAATGGTCATTAACTGTGATGCAAACGCCAATGTTTCCATGGCAACCCCTGTCTACTACAGAATATACTAGAGCAATTTTTGAACCATTTGTCCATTTGATTAATTATGTCTTTGTGCTGAAGGCAGCTTGGCTTGATTGTCTCATCATGTATTAGAGAAGCTACAGCTCTAACAAATGGAGCTATTGTTTTGGGTCTATTCATCTTGGTACATCCCTGAGAGCTGATAGACATTTCAACAAAATGACTGTCCCTTAATGAGCTGCAGCTTGTCAGAATTGTTTAGGGCTTCATGCTAGCCACAGACCACTGTCATGACAGCTTCAGTTATTATGGCAATGAGTAGGATGTCTATAAAAGAGTCTATAGAAGACAATGACCCCGGTTTTGATATCACATACTTTGTAATTATCAGCTATATATACACTATAGGATAGATTTATAATAGATTCCAAAGCTTTGAGATAATTTTCTGATGAACAAGCTAGCTGTTCAGACATAATGAAAGATGAGATAAAACACTTTTCTTAACCTTTTTATCTGCTTTTTAGCAAAACTAGAAAACAGAAGCCAATATACAAAACAAACAATCTTGCAGAAAATATCAGCCAGTAATTGTTTGCCATATTTCCGTGTTGTTAAATTACAGACACTCCAGTTCTCTGTACTTGGTTAGTTTCCATTGATATTATGATTTTTTTAACATTAATTCTATCTATTATGAGTACTGAAAATGTACAAGGAATACAAGACAATTTAAATAGAATATCCATAGTCAGGAAGGGAAAAAAATATTTTTTTCTATCAAATTATTATATATATATCTGTGAAATTTACTCTGGCCCTTGCTCTGTCAGCTCCCATCAACGTTTTTGTAATTTTAGTGGACAAATCTGTCAGTATGTTGTTTACATTAGTGAATATCCAGCTCCGAAATGTAAGCAGCTTTAGCAGCGTGGGATTATGTCAGACACATACCTGCTTATTTCTGGCAATAGGTTTCACATATTTTGAAAAATAATAATGGAAACATTAGAAAAGTATATTACTATTTTGTGAATGTTTAGAATTACATAGAATTTCTTCTGCAGAAATGTGTACTTCTCAAAAGAGAAAATGGGAATCCAGTCAACAGAACAAGAACTGCCTCTACCCAGAAGCTAATTATGAAAATCAAAATAGACTTTCTACATATTTAAAAATGTAGAATTATGATTTCCATTCTTAGATGTTCCATTCAGTGAACTAGCATGAAGAGTCAGTGTATACGACATTTGTTTTAAATATTTTTCCGTGCAGAATCACTGATTAAGCTGTACTCCTAATAATCACAGATGGAAGTCAGCACCCTGTAGCTACCAACAGCCACATTTAATCAGTTAATAACTGTGGATTAAACTTAATTCAGATTAATTTGTATTAGTATAGAATTTGTAACTCAATTGCTTTCATATTAATTTACATGTTGTCTAGACATGACATCATATTGACTCTTTGTTTGGTCCAAACACTAATTACAAACCTTGCAGCTAATGGATGCAAAACTTTCAGTTTAAAAACAAAATAGGATTTCTGTCTACACTGTACTAAAGACAGCTCAATATTACAGTTCAGAGTTGCAGGCTTAGCATTGCCTGGGAATAGCACTTCTTCATTTGCACTTCAACCTTCTTAAACAAAGCATGTTGTTCCTACATGAAGAATGTGGCTGTTGGAAAAGGAAGTTGCTATCATCCATCAAAATTTGTTAGCTTCAAATTCTTCTGGGAAAAGTCCAATGAGGAAATCAAAAGGGTTAAAAAAAAAAAAAAAAAGGCAGAAGAAAAAATCACTGCTAACAATAATAACTGCTGTGGTGCAAATTGGACTGAACCACTGTCAACGTTATTTTATCATTTCTAATTGTATCTATTCTGGAGGCCTTTCACATGAACCTGAGCTCAGCTCTCATTTCTTCTGACAGTATTTGACTCATTTGTTTTCAAAGCACACTGTCAAATATCAGAAAAATTTTGAAAATTGTATTTGGTTTCCATTAGCTTGATGTATATCGTTTTTAGTTCTTTTTGATTAGTTGATCAGTTTTGATCAGGTGCCAAGATTTCTTAACATGTTTTACAGAGAGGACCAAATCATGTTTAATGTTATGTCTTGAAATCATCTTGGTTGAGGAATCAGAAGGACTCATTTTATTATCTGGAATTTTTTACAAACTCACTTCAACTTACTGCTAATAAGTGATTAATATTATCTTGAAGATGTTAAGAACTTTCTTAAAATTTTAATTTGCCTGTAGTGGGTTCATAAACTCCCCTGAATGCTCCAGGCAAACACAGAAAATAATTCAGAGTAAGAAACCAAGTTGGTAACATCAAGTTGTAGCACTGCTCTCTGCTTTTGCTTCTTATCTTGATGGTAGTAAACAGCGGTAATAACTGAACAAAAAGGCCAGACTTGGCTTTGCCTTTTTTTTTGTTTGTTTGTTTGTTTTGTTTTGTTTTTGTTATTTTTATTTATCCAAATTTTCTCTACATAGGTTATATAAGCCCTTTTGCTCAAGATAACAATAACTGTGATATTTATAAGCAGATCTAGTAAATATCAACAGCTGTAAGAATGACTACTGCTCAAGCTACTTTCTTTAATCTTAGACTTATTTTTTACCTGCTAGATAAATAAAGCTTAATGTGCCCATCTGCAGTGTCGTAGTGTCATCTAGTGGCCAGTGCTGCCCATCATCAACAATCGCTTTTCCTAGGTGTGCATGCACAGCAGGTTGCTTTCCATCCATACCAACTTCATTTGCAGCATATGTTACCAGTGTGGCTATAATGTGGACTCAGTGGTGTGATACCTTTATTTGCAAGCAGCGCAGTGGGGTAAAATTTCCCAGTATCTTTCACAATTGATTTTGCAGTTTAATGCCAGTGTCACAGCTGACAATTCAAGTGTCTACTTTATGCATGCATAAACTTTGTTTTTCTACATGCAGGCTGCATATGTATGATAATATATTGAGGCCCTCCACACTTTGGAGTCAAGATATGGGAACTTGCACTGGCAAAAGATATATCTTAACTTCTGACATGTATGAAGAGACGGGATGAATATGGCATGCAAATAATCAAGTAAGATATATACTTTTGGCGTGTAAGATTGTTAGTTGTGAAAGATTTTATTTTCATAAGTAAATGCATAAATAAATGAACAGCAAGTAATGTACTACTTATGAGATTACAGAACTAAATCCTGAGAATGAAGAAAAGCTTTTTTTCTGACACACTAACACCAATTTTAAAAATTCTGTTCTTAAAATTATCACATATGAAATAATAATCAATGTAAAATGCTGCTATTGACTTTGATCATCAAGGAGGTGAAATTTTATATCACTGATATACTACAGATACTACAGATAAGGAAGCAAATAAAAAATAGTGAATCTTTGGAAAAATCATTAAAAAATGACTCACATGAAAGTCACAGATAAAACCAAAAAATACTAGAACTATAAATTATGTCAATCATCTTTACTCAGGAATGACATGAAACATGGGAAAAAAGCAGAAAGATGCAAAATAATTTATGAAATTAAGAACGAGTAATTAAGACACATTTATGGAACAACATGCTTTTTTTCTTCATATAATAATAAATCAAATACATCTCTATATCATTGTTCCATACCACATACTCAAACACTTTTGACAAATAAACTCAATTTTACTTTTTTTTTCATTTTTCTCTCAAATTTTTAACTTAAAAAAATACCCCAGGCAAAAAAAAATGTATTTGAAAGATTGCTTTGTGAATATCCATGTCCCACTGATCTTCATCTCTACAAAACAAACACTAAACTAATAATTATATATGGCCTTAACATTGCCAGGTTCAGTCTTGGTAAGTTGTGGTAAGAAGACAAAATACTGCAGCGAACTCAGTATCTTTAGAAGTACAAAAGTGCTGGAACTCTTCTTAAAGTGTCCTTTTTCTGCATTCCATAAAGGCACAGTATCAGGAGAGTAAGCATTTTCTCCATGATTAATCAAACATGAGGAAAGGCTTTCCAGGTGCTACTGAACTGCTCTGAAAACATAATTGAATGGCATCCTTTATCTCTTGTTTTTTATATCACATGCATTTCTTACTTCATTTGTCTGGCCTTTAAGGCAGGTGGTGATGGCTTAGTACATATGTAATGTTTTAAAGCAAAGTTGGACAGCTTTGTAAATTAAGAGTATTTTTGTGTTCCCATTAACACCGTGATCTAGAGGTATGTCTTTTCATGTTCTTAGGCCTTCATGGCAGTCTACAATGTATTAATTCAAAAGCTCCCAACTGCTTTTTGATCTCATTGCTAATGGTGCTGGCAACAACTGGGAATCTTAAGGAATCAGGCATATACAGTCTTTAAGGCCAGCCTGAAGTCAGAAAACATACATTTCACTACTCAAAGGGAATAACTATCCAAACTGCAGAGCTTTACGAACAAGTTTTAAGAGTAGATTTATGCTTTAGAGCCTTGGAAACATGAGATGAAAAGCATAAAAGAAGGGGTCAAGATTGAACACACCAGACATGAGGCTTCTTCAACCCTAGGAGAGCAATTACTATACTATAGAAAGAAAAAAAAATATATATAAACAAAAATAACCACTTAAACAAGAAGGTTTTGGAGCTTTTTTTTCTTGTCAATAAGAAAAAGACTTGGGACCTACCAGTCAGACTTGCAGGAGCACCGTTGGCCTCTGCAGGAGATAGCTACCAGCTCAGCTGCCTGAATTCCTCTGCCTCTGCAACAAATGGACGTGCAAGTGCCTGACTGTACAGCATTGTGTGGCTGTGCATGTTAAGTCTGAAAAGAGCTATGAAACCAAAAAAATTTGTCTGTAAAATGTATGTATGTATTGTAAATTTAGTAGACATAGGCAGCTTTCATTAGTACTTCTTAATTCCAGACTACAAGACTTATATTTTGACAATACATCCATCTTTAGTTTGCTCTGATTCGTCAGAAAAATTTGGATTCAGGAATTGGCTGTCTCATGGCAGAGCTCTTCCCTATAAAGTACGTGGATGTAGCAAATTGGCCTTGACCAAACAGTAGATCCAACCTCCACTGGTTTTCCTGAGTCCGAATACTACACTAGGTACTAACTTTGCCAAAACAAAAGCCTCCAAACCTCAGACTATCAATCAATCCTCTTATTTAAAGAAACCTTCTACTTCCAAAGAACAAAAATAACAACAAAGCTGCACAGAGGATTTATATATTTATACTCTTGTGAGCATACAGAAGAATTGTGAGCAGAAGCACAATCTTAGTACGTACAATATCGTCAAATAGTTATATAAGAATATTTCCCAGGCTTTAGCTCACAAAGCAGGTTCAAAAACTGATAGTTCAAAAAGAGTGAAGGCACTAATTTTTAAATCACGGGTCTCAAATATGTTTTTGAAGGCAATAGGTCATATCTTCTCACTGTAAAAATATGCAGACTTACCATGGCACAAGACCTTGCATAGGTTTACAATAGGAAAAGTACTTATTCTCCTTCAGTCATCTCTTGTCATCTCTTCTACCTGAAGCAAAATGCTGAGTGAGCCCTAGACCTTGTTCTGAGAGAGTCCTAGCACATAGCTGAGCATCGGAAATCACCTCTGCAGGTCTTGCAAAGGAGCCTCCACTCACCACACATCTGCCACTGATCAGAGAAAAGCTTTCATGAGCGTTTTGCAAGAATGCTGTCTTTGACAGTAGAGGAACACAAAGGAGTGAAAAATCATGAATAGAAAGGACCCTACGGGTTTACTGCAGAGTCTTGGCAGCAGAGTTGTATGTCACCTATGAGCCAGAACAGAGACAGAGCAAACCTGAGAGGATCTAACAAATTGCAGCTGAGTATAGTGTGTTCACTTTTGAACACTTCCAAAAACCCAGAAATTCTTTTCTCTAATAAAGTAGCACAGGAAGGTGAACACATTACACAGGGAGATTTTTTGCTCCCTACAGACAATAGTTGGGACTAAATTCCTGTCTCTCCTGATTTGCAAAGCACTTGCTATCCCAGGCCAAAGGGAGATGATAATTACACCAGGTTTGGGAGTCGGTTTTGGAAATGACAGACACTTGGAAATGACACAGAGAAACTGCTATGAGACTGCGCTCTTGTCGTTTCTCCAAACTGAACACTTAACCACATTTTTGCAACTTTAGAGAATGCCATGGGAGTCCTTCAGTTACAATGCCCCATCTAGAAACATGGTAGCACCTTCTGTCATCCAGCCTTGATTTGAATGGCCATTTTTACACCTTGGAGATTCTCCCATCTCCCATTAGTGTGCAATGCAGCACCGCCAGGCCACATTACTTTTTAATGGTATTTTTAACATTTTTTAATAAAATAAGTGCATCTATTTTTGATACTGAACATTTCCCATGATTGGATGCATCTCACTTTTGTTTAGACCATCTTCACCTGACCATCCCTTTGAATATGCTTTGTTTCCTGGGAGTGATCAGGCAGCTCTTTGGCTATCTCTTCATGGCAGGTTTCCCAGTAAGAGAATCTGGATCAGGGCAGGTCTTCCTAACTAACATAAGTAAAGACAAATTTGGCTTTCTCCAAATCTTAATTGAGTTAGGGTCAGCTGGGAATTGTTACTAACTTTAGCAGGTCAATCCAATCCAATCCAATATTGACTTCAAGGTCATTATTGGTGACTTGTTATTTTTCAGGCAGTCACACTTGCAAAGAGAAGAGACCCCCATAAAGTGTTTTTCTGGACTGTTCCTTTGGAGTAGAGCCATATAAGATGGTTGTCCTGGATTCTCAACTCATCCATACACAAATGGCCGAGGAGAAGGACTGAAAGAAATGAGTTCACATTTCAGTGAAAATTTACCAAGTTAATAATAAGATGGCAAAAATGAGGAATAAAAAAATAAACTCAGAAACAAAGAAGAGGAAAAAAAGGGGGAGTTTGGAAAAAATAGTACGAATTGAGTTAATAGAAATGCTTATGTATAATAAATTCCTGTTTAGTTAACCGAAACCATTTTTAACTTATACTGTTAAAAATATATTTATTTCAGATCTTCTTTTTTCTTCCATTTTAGTGATATCTAGAAGGCTTTCATGAGCTTTTCTGCTGAATATATGAGGATTATGCCTGTGTACTGGTATTTACTTGTTTACCAAGAGACATATGTATATTTAAACATGCATACATTAAACAGCATCTAGTTAGGTCTCTATGAAAAGCATTATATTTAGTAACTACATTCTTTACAAGTACCTATATTTGTTAACTTCATCTGTGTCTTTCCTCATCTTAGTATTTGAAAATCTCTTTTACATCTCATTTTCCCAAGTTGAACTCATCTGACTAGTTCCTTATCAGTCAGGGTCTGGCGTGAAGGACTCACATGACAGCTATGATTCTCCCTGCAGACCTAAGTGTGTGACTGGAAGCCAATGGCATTCAGTCACCTGACCAGCTTCTTAAGTTGTTTTTTTTTTTCTTTAGAAGAGCTACATCGTTTTTTATTTATACGTGTTCGGTACTCATTCCTTTCCTGAAAAAACATTTCTTTAGCTTCCTATCCACAAATGTGATCTGAATTTGATTGCAGCTTCAGCATTTTCAGCATGTTTCTCTAAATTCACAGAGTAAAGAAATGCAGGTGATGTTTGACATTTTTTAACTAACAGCACCTTAGAACATTCTCTGCCAAGACTGTCCTACCCACCATTCTCTAGGATATTTTGGCATGGATAGGTTTAGTATATTTCCTCAGGGTTGTACTACGTTGTGTACAATGGCACTATAATTTTGATCTGATCAGTGAATACATAGGCATTTCAATTCTTAAATGCTTAAGCCAAGAATTCACCTGAGGCCCCTTCCTGACATGCTGTCCCTCATGGTCTTCAAATATGAAGCATTTCATAGTAGAGAGTAAAGGGTTCCCTTAACCTTTAACAGCAGAAAGGGAATTTGTTTGACTATACAGAGACTTTGTCTGAGAGCTAACTCTGAATTAAAGTAAATTGAGCTTTCACCTTCCACGTCACCGCAGCTTCCTTGCACCTTTAATGAGTACAGCTTACACCCTAGCCTTCATTTTCATCTCTGCGTACGCTTATTGTTTTATAATACTCGCGTGTCTTATTTCAATCTCCAAGAAACGTCACTTCAATTTCATTTTCATCAGCAAAGAAAACTTTATACTGTTTAGTGCCTTATAAATTTTTCCTGTAATATTTAATTCCTCGCTTTCTGTCTACCTATATGCATTGTAAATAACGCCCTGAACATGCTATTTGTTTATTTTAATACCAACGCACATTCATTCACAAACATATACCAGCAGACACAGACACATACAGCATATTTTGCCTATCCATTATTCATGCCTAGGTCATAAGTAAGACTCATGTATAAAAATAAAAATGTCTCCAAATCAAACTTTAGAACGTGACATTTAAATTCTTTTCTCAGTGAAGCAAAAGGAGTTTTTCCTTTCACTTTCAACAAGAATTACCTCAGTATTCCCATTTTTGTTTAAAAAAAGAATGTATAGCCCTGATAGATTTTTTTTAAAGCTCTGAAATAGTATTTATGTATAATCTGTCACACACCATTCTTTGAGGAAGGTGACCAACCCACTTGTAACTATTTGTCAAAATCCTGTTATTGCTTTCTGCTTTGATATCACAGAAGGGTATTCCAAAGAGACTCACCTATATTCATGCAACTGATTTTCTCCAGCCTAATTTCCCACTTTCAAATTCAATATATGGCCAGCCTAACCAAGGAAATCCTGTGGGATTTACACCTGATAGTAAATTACTACTTTGGCTGGTTTTCAAATAAACATACAGTAAGCTGAATGGAGGAGGGGAAAGACCACAGAGGCAAGGTTAGGAATTCATTTCCACCAGCGAGTGTAACAACAGGGGAAAAGGCTTTAAATGCCCTTCAGCAGAAACTGGCAGGCAGGGGAGACAGAGAAGCCTTTTGCTCACATCTTTTGCTGTAAGATGTCTAAGTATGTTATCTCTTTCCCATAGCTGTCAATGTCAAATTTGATCATTAATATATTATCTTGGCAGAAAGACAATCTAACCTCGATCCTTAAAACTTTTTGCTTATGCAGAGCACTTCTTCCTAGTGCAGCCCCAATATACTTACCCAGATGTATTTCACTTCATTTAATAAAATACATTAATTAAAACAGCTCATCTTGTGACAGAAATGTTAAGAATCAATCAAGAACCATTTATTTTTCCTTATGTTAACTTATCATTTTCCTATATAATTTCTTGAAACAGCATTTCTAAAGGGATGTCATCTACTTTGAAATTATGTTTAAAGTATTTTACTTTCTAGGGCTTTCTGCTATTGAGTTATTGATGGCTCTTCAAGGAGATTCTGACAGAGCAAACACTTATATTGGAGCATGGATCTCAAAGCATACCCTGCACTGACCAATGGATTAATGCCTGTTCAGAAAAAGCATAATCTGATGCCTTTGGAGATCTGTTAATCTATGTGTCCATCAAGCAGCCTTCTGCAGTACCATATGCTTCACTCAATTCTTTTTCTTTCTTTTTTTTTTTTTTAAGCTGTAGGGGTAGATATCTCATTTACTTCATCACAAAGCAAGGGGTACTGATATAATTAAGGCTGTCCGTCCAGTGCTTTCTATCATAATACCCCTGATTTATATATTGTAATATCTTTGTCAGACCCCAGCCATTTGGGCTGAAATTTTCCATGCTGACTGTCTGCCTCAGTTTGACCTTTTCTAATGTCAGCAAACCCAGATCAAACATTTCTCAAAATGAAATTAGGAAACTACATGCTGCTTCCTCCTCATTTAAACAGTTTAAGTTTTCTTTGCTGAGATATAATAGTAGATCTGTGCTTTCGGGAAAATAGTTAGATATCCCTCAGAGGGTCACAGGAGCATTGCACTAACCACAAGCCACATTTTGTCTCTATTAAATGTTCTCAAATAAGATGAAGTTTGTCACCTAAACACAAATGCTATTTTCACTGATAGTGAAATGACAGCTAAATCACCTACATGGTTCATGACTTCTCTCCAACTTGGTCTCATAATTGGAAGTCAGTCCAACAATGTGTACTTGAAAGACTTTATGTAGACAATTAGGAAAAAAGGACAATTACCTGCCTCACCCTCTGGTTCGTACATCAATGGTCAACTTGCAAAAAATTTTCATCAGTTCTCTGATGAGTGGTACTTTCCCATTCAAGACAGAACTTTACACTGACAAAGAATATTTTTTCAGAAATCCCAGTAACTATGACTAGTCTTGTATTTTCTCAATAGAAAATGAAAAGTGAGGAAATTTGCAGGGATTCTTCTTCAGAAATCTGTTGTGTCTTGTCAAGATAAAGCATGATTTATACCAATTAAAGGTCTATTGTAAAATGCTAAATCAGTAAAATTGATTGGAGATAAGTAAAGAATCATAAAAAACAAACAAAAAAACCAACCAAGCACCTCACAAAACAACCATTCCCATACAGAATTACCCCGATACAGAAAATCTCACATCAGTCAAAAGCTTGGCTGAATATATAATTCATGCTACCTTGAAATGACAAGAGCTAAATGTGGTAACACTCAGAAGTAGCAAATTCCAGAAATATGGGTCTTGATGGTCTATAGAATATTCAAAACTTGCAGTGAAAAGGTTTCAGAAAATCTTGAATTGGGTGCAAGTGAGAGGCAAAAACTTCTTACACAACTTTCATCAAATTCTATTCCACAAAGTAACATCAATAAATTAAAAGAGATATAAAAATGAAAGTAGGTTACCATGATACACTCTACCATGCAAGTGCAGGGGAAGAGAAAAAAAAAAAAGCTTGAGAAAGGAGCAAGAAGAGTAGATATGGAAGTTAAGGGCAGAGGGAATACGGTGCTGAATTAGTGAATCCAACAGCTATTTTTTTTTTAAGTATTGGCACAAAGGGCTTTAAATCACCAAGGGCTTAGGGGGATTGTCAGGCATCCAGGCTGCTTCTAGTCTAATGTCAAAGATGGGCCTTTCCAGCCAAAATTCTTAGAAATTTCCTGAGCACTACACCTCCAAAGTAGAAGTGACCCTCATTGTTAATTCCAGTTTATTAATGAGGACCTTTTGGCTTCTTTTGTCTTATGCTAGTTACAGAAGAATCCTGATGGAGCATGTCTTTGATGCTGGTAGACATTGTCTTCACAAATACTTCCAGCAAGAGTAGTATATATCTTACTGAATTTCAAGGAGCTACTGTCTTGAATGGCTCTACTACACCAATTACTATTAAACTTTCTGATTATGTTTAGACGGACTTAGCATTTATCCTTTAATAAGCATAGACCAGTGCTCGTTCATATCAACGTAAAGGTTCACTTGAAAATTAAGAAGAGGTTCACTCAGAAAACTGGAACCTTAACATTGGAAGAGTGGAAACAAATAGCAGTTTGAATGAAGAAATAGAATTAGAGGTCAGTTGGTTAATGCAATCAGCAATAAGAATATCTCTAAAACTGTACTGGCGGTATTCCGGGGGGCAGTAGATACTACTAGGAAATCTTACTCCATAGGCTGAATCTTGAACCAAATGACCCAGAAGCTCCCTCCTACTATAAGCTGTAAGAACTATGACAACTGTAATAAGTGGTGACACTTGTGGAATTTCTTCCTGCCATGAAGGATAAATTATTATATAAATGCTGTCACATGTGATACATCATCTACAAATTTTTAGAGTTGTTGCTGCAGCTGCCATTTAAATAAATGACCCTAAAAGAGAGTGCAAAAAAGCATAGAGTTATTTGACATAATAGAAATTCACTCTGATGCTTTCTTCAAGTGATGTCTTTGTCTTATTTGCTTCTTGGTGGTGAAAGGACCAGGACTGTCTGAAATATCAAAACTCAGGAAAGAAAAGCCATTCTACAGTTAACCTGAAAAGCAAATATTCTCAGCTTGATTTGGTTTATTCTGCTTAGTAAAAGCTAGTAGAAAGAGCGTTGGGTTAACACTGTGATCTTGCTCCATTTCTCATCACTGATGAAAGTGAATGGAGTGGTGTCATGTAGATGACAGCTCCTTGAATTCAGCAGCATTTTTAAAATGTCAGCACATTTTTTCCATATTTTCTTTCTAACACTGTTTGTTGGAATGGAATATAACTATAGGCTACATCCACCAATATTTTAGCTCCCTTATTCCTAGTCACCTGCTTTCGGCCTGGAGTTTTTACAGGAAAAACTCCATCTCTGACAGAGCTGTAAACACTCTCTTATATCTCCTTACTTTTATTTCATTAGCTTAAATTAATTTGTAGATAAATGTTCTTTAAAATATATTTTGTCTTCATAAACTTTTCCAGTAGAAGAATAAAATAAGCTTGTCAATACAGTGTGTATATCAATCTGAAACTTGTATATGTACACATTAGAAAAAGACAAGAAGGAGAAAAGAAAATATACTCCTTCCACTATAGAAAAGTAATAAATGTGTTAAATATTCATAGCTGCCTCTGGTATATCAGCCTCTAGTAAATATGGTGCTACTAACATGGAGGAAATTATAATAAGCAAGAAGTGCATTTAAAATGTAAATTAGTTTATTTGATTGCATAATCTACTCTCAAAACACATCAAACCTACAAACTGTCTGACAAGTGGGTTTGCAAAGCGAGATTAGCTCTGTACTAGTGACAAGTAATTTTGATAAAGTAAGCAATTAAGTTTCCAATACTTAGAGGAAAGGAAGCTGTTCTGGAAATAATGGTCAGAATCATTCTAATTGCCATCCATAAATTTCTTTTTTCCCTTCTTCTTCAACCTGTGCTGTTGATGAGAAATAAGAAACTACCATTAACTGACATATGTTCCCAAATTTCCTGGGCAGTTGTTTTTGGATAATAATTTTTTGGATTAGGAAACTTCAATTTCAGCTGGTAAAGATTCAGAAATGAGTAAGCTCCTCTATTTTTAAACCATCAGGCTTATGGTTCTTTCTGTCTTGCTCATATGCCAGTGATGTAGTGGTATGCACATGCTGTCATATTTATTCATTAAAAGGATGGAGCATCCTGAGCTTTCCTGGTGGTTGTGAAAAAATTGTTTTCAAAAGGAAAGATTCCATATCATCCTCACCTGAACATCCTCTTATACCAAAACTCTATACGAATTTTTTTTCCATAGCAGAGGTATTATTTACATACAAATGACCTTTTTTTTTTCTGTATTGGATGGTAGCAACTGAAACTAGATAATGGGTTTATCTAGATATAACATAGCAACATCACCTCCCTGTTTTTCTGTAACAAGCAACATCCAGGTATATTTTGGGAGTTTACTTTCCTACAACTGGCTGTCTAATGCCCAGGAAAACATGTGTCATGTATATATGACCTTCTTATCTGACAAATGTTACTTCCTAGCACATTTATATTATTTGAGGAAGTTTCTTTGCTTTTCTGGTTTTTTTTTTTTTTAATTATCATCATGATCAATTTTCAATATTCCCTGTTTGAATTCCATTGTTTAGTTCTGCTCAAACAGAAAAATCAGATATGGAATTGTCCTGAACCATCTTTTTTATTAAGGGATCCTTAGGCAAAGTTTACTCTTTGCTTTTAAGCAGTTTTTCTGTTGAGATCATCAACACCAATGAAATCTGCAAACATTCTGTACCAAGAAGAAGATATTAATAAATATTTAGAAACTTAAAACACATCCAGAAAAATCAAAATCAAAGCTACACTCAAAATTAAATAAGTCTTTGAGGAAATGTTATTTTTCACCATGAGTCCATAATTCTCCTATGGACATTAAAATACTATTATTCCCATTTTAAAAAATGGAAAGCCCTGAGACACTTAAAATATTTAGTTAATATTAGTTTCCTTCAGACACAGCTGAGTACCCAACTGTCAGTAGTGGTGTAAATTTGGTATCTGAAGCTCACTATATATTAAAATCAGATACTTAAATATTTAGATTTGACCTATAAATGAAAATTTAGCCTTTTTCCAGTCATTTTGGATACTAAATTTCCAGCCTAGCCATAAAAGCAGGGAAGCAAAATGCCCAAGAAAACTGATCTGATTTTAATCTGGCTCATCTTTTGAAGTCTTAATGTGATTCCTCAAAAGTATCAGTGAATTTATCATCTTTGAACCTGAGCACTTCCAAAAGTCTTCAGAAAACTATGCCAGTGAGCCAAATGGGGATGCAATTAGGAATTGTATTATTTAGGTCAGAAATCTGGTTGATATGTCTTAGCTCTCTGGTCTTTTATTTTTCCCCTCTTTCTGTTCATACCTTGTTCATTCATCACTGTGTCTTTCCATATGGCCTCTCACTATATCTCCTTCCATGTCTACAGAAAGTGGTTAAAAAGTGAAGTGATGAAACATCTGCAGAGTTAAACTGCTTCTTTGGACTTTAATGACTGTGTCTTCTTTTCCACTTGCTTACTCTATTTCACTTCTTTTCTCTGCTTCTCATACTCTTTGTTCTTCTCTCACTAGCTCTGTGATTTTCCCCTTAGCTCGTGATCAGCCACCTCTGTCTGTGCTCTCCCTGTACGCATGCTCAGACAGCCACCAACACCCACAATTACCATTTCAGGATTGATGTCAGAAGTCAGCAGATTTCCTCTTCTCTCTACCAAACAGAAGTCCCTCACAGTAGGTCACTTCAGATGGGATTTCTTGTTGAAATGACATAATCTAAACACACTTTGGCCATAATCATGAGCCATCAATGGACAAGAAGCCTCCATGTTCCACACTAGAGCAGCACCATATGGTAGCTATCCATTAACTAATGTGCCCAGTGTGAAACAAGCTCCTTTACTCCTCTCTGTACTTATGTCACTCACTAATCTTTATATGAGCCCATACTTCAATTTGTATGAAATATCCATTTTATCTTTTCATCCTTTCCACCAAATGACCCAAACAATATCTCTTTTTGTGTGTATGTGATATACAATACCAAAAAGAAACCATTAATAGTATTGAAAATATATTATGCATCTAACACTTTCCATCATTTTACTTACCAGATGTTCATGTTCATTAAGGTTTTTTTCCCCATAAGGCACCTCGAACTGCATAATCAAAAACACCAGCTGTTTTTTCCCACTGTTCATCATCCGCTGCCTGTCAATACATCTGTATAATTACTGTATACTACCAGGTGGAAGATACTGTAAAAAAAAATGCCAGGTGGGGAATAACACAGTAGAAAAAGAAGAATAAAACAACAAAATAACCAGATTAAATAGTCTTTGTTCACTGTATCAAACAAGTAATGCGCTGTCATTCATCCCCAGCATTCAGCATTCTTTCCAGGACTGTATATCTGCAGACAAGACAGATTGAAGTCTTAACATGTGGTAGAATCTATACACAATACATTATTTCATTGAAGTAAAGTATACCAGTATTTCACATGGCTAAAGTCAAACTTGTCATTTGAAAATGAATGCAGCATTAAAGTATAAAATTCACCATTTAATGGTGGGAGATTCTCACTGAGATGAGATATCTTCTCACAGTAAGATGTTGCCCTACTGAAGTAAATATTCCTATTTTTATCAACACACAAGTTGTTAAGTTGACTTGATTCTCCTTGTTAAATGAATGGTCTAAATAACATCACCAAATATATATTTTTTTTAAAAAATGTATGTTCGGCAACATTTTAATCAGTAATAACATCTTTTTAATCCTACCTACACCTTCATGCTCTTTAGATTGTTTTATTTCATGTGCTTCAAAATTAAACTTGATCTGCTAATCATCAGCTGTGAACTGAGAGTTTACAGTACACCAAGGCAATCTGTGATCCACCAATAAATTTTACATGTCAATTCCTCACTGTTCTCTCCTAAGAATTGTGAGGATATCACCTGGTTTGCCTGGAGAAGTATTCAGGTTATCCAGAACACAGTCTCAGATTTTCCTTCTTACTTTTATGAGCCAAGTGCAGTAAGTGTATGACCAAAGCTTTCAGGTGGTTCCACTGTAGAGAAAAATAATAATAACACCTCTCCTTCCTCATGAAAGAAAAACAATAAATATGGTGATATATGATTTCAAGCCTATGTTATGCGTAATGTCCTGTAATTCCAAGCAGTTTGGTCCTTGGACATTGAAAGGCAGTCTTTTACCTGTACTTTGTTTACAATGTCTATAAGGTTATATAAAATGTGTAACCCAGGGATCAGTTTTATGAGAAGAATAAGGACTATAACACTGACTAATTTCTAGATTCTCTGCAGATTATCCACCTTTCATGGTGGATGGTGTTTATTAAATATTTTTAGGTAGATGCATGTAGATTATGCATTTTCTTAAAGTAAAAAAAAAAAAAGAGGTAATAACACATATTGTGAGAACAAAATTATGTGACAAAAACTAGATATTTGCCAATAAATTCACCTAAGTCTATGTAGTGAATATTTGAAAATTAACTTTCCAAGTGTATTTTGTAATTACTGAGGTAAAATTATTAATTATATTGCACTATTACTGTTATTACTTTAGATAGGTTTAAGCTACAAAACAAAAATACCAGTATATTG
The DNA here is from genome assembly GCA_003342815.1 of Eudromia elegans. Lineage (NCBI taxonomy): Eukaryota > Metazoa > Chordata > Aves > Tinamiformes > Tinamidae > Eudromia > Eudromia elegans. The sequence goes on along the minus strand of PTEX01000087.1, from coordinate 639,031 downwards.
AATGTTAAGCTGCCAATTACATTAACAACAAAAGTAGCAAAAGCTGGTACCTGTACACAAAACTTTTTAACTGGAATCAGCAGATCAATCTTATTTTTTAAATTTGTAGCAATAAGAACTTTTGTCTGTGAAGACACAATATCCGTGTGTCTAGGAACTGGGTTAAAATACTCTGTGCCTGCAATTTCTCTGCTATCTGAGAATAAACAGTGTGGAACTGCTAAAACTCAGTAAGTTTGACTTTTTTTTTAAGCAGTAAAAAAACTTCCAGGTAGATTTTGAACACTTTTATAATTTCACTCAAGAGACTTGGTGAGCAAGCAGACACATTTACAAATATTTTTAAATAATATTACTATATTTACCCCACTTGATGGAATGTCAGGCCCTTGACTAAATGTTAGTTGTTACCCAAAACTATATAGGTAACTTTTATTTCTCATTGACATTGTTAAAATATAATCAAGCTAATTTTTCAGAAACTCGGTAATATTTGCTCCTAGGCAGAATATTTTTGCTAAGTTTCAGCCTACAGCAGATTTTTCATGACAGATTCCTGAAAACAGAAATTTCTAAGAGAAACGCTGACACAACCTTCGCTCCAGTACAGTAGAGTGAACTCACCGCCATAATAATTAAGCAATTAGGCATGACAGAGAGTGTGAGTTTCCTGATATAATCACACCCCTGGGGTGTTACAAGTCATGATCCAGAGATAAGTGTTTTTAATCCCCCAAGGGTGTGATTATCTTATGATAACCACACCTCCTGGAGGAGATTTATAAATCACATAAAAAAAATGTAATGTGAAGCTAGAAGTGCTTGTGCTGCAGGAGTAAAAAAAAGTCTGAACATAGACACTGCTTTGTGTCTGTCAGATTGATGAACTGCAATATATAAAGCCACTTCATAAAATCACCCATCAATCTTATCTATTTTACAGGGCAGTATGTCTCAGTAAAATTTTTGTGTGTCTTTTAATGCAGAAAATATGGTCTGAAAGTTTCAAGATGATTCTGAAATTAAAAATACAGCTGTTTTACTTCTAGATTATAACAAGAATGGTCTTCCCAGATGCTATTTTCAATTCTGTTATGCATCCATGTACATCTCTATGGTAGAGAGTAAATGCACTCTCTTCTCTAACTTACTTCAGAACTCTGTGTTATCCAGAACCAATATCAGACTGTAATAAGAAATACTTATATTCATTCTTCTGAGCTTACTTCAGGCAAAATTGAGAAATACAGCTTTTAAACCATAAAACAACTGAATCTTTATTCACATTATCTTCTCCATCTGACAGAGGGATTGGAAAACAAAAGGTTGTTTTTGCCTCTGTTGTAAAGACACTAAAAGCAGTTAATTATACGCATATCTTTTGCTTGCCAACTGTGAAGCGCCATCCAACATTCATTTGCACCAGTGCCTAGCTGATCAAATTAAGATGTTATGGAAGTGACCGCTGGGATTGTTCTTATGTTGACTGAATGCCTGAAGGTTCTTTGGCTTACTAGAGACCTGCATGTATCTTCCTGCTGATAAGGGGAGTGCAATAGCCATTGGCATTTCTTTCTGCTTGGCCTGCTACAAGACCAAAGCACATTTGGGTTGTCATAGTATTTCCACTTACTTAAATAAGTGCTGACTATGGCCATTCAACCATTAGATGAGAGCAAGGAGAACATCATCTACCCATTAACAGGAAGCACCAAGTTCCTACGAGCAGGTAGCCCAGGAAAGACAGTCAGAAATACACAGTTGCAGAGCTCCAGGGAACACCCAGTCCTGTGTTTGTTATCACTGTAACTTAAGTATTGGCAGTTACTTGTCAGTATTTGCATCAAAGCAGATATAGGTACATTTCATTTGCATTATTTAGTATTGAGGTGATAAGCAAATGAATGAAATCAAATGAATCAAAAAGCTTTGATATCTGTCTGGCTCAGCTAAATATCATTGTTCTGTCACAGTAATGTGATAAAAACCCAAATTTCCTGCACAGAAGATTACTACAGCTGTAGCTACAGTAGTTTCTGTAGTTTCAGAACTTGTTGCCATGGATTGTACACTGACCAGACAAAGATCTCACAGATATTAGCGCAGAATTTCAATATAATACTTTCATTTTTCCTAAATGATATTTTTAAATAATTCAGGCAATATTGTAAATAACAACAACGTCCATGTATAGTATGTTTTGCTCTTTGCATGTATTGCATACATGTGCATATGAGTGTATTTCAATAAACCCAAAAAGGTAAAGAAGAATTATTACTTTTATTTTAAACTTTAGAGGAAAAATCTTCAAATAAAATCAGCCATACTTTTACATTACTTAGGGAACTGAGTTAGGGTTCTGAAACTTTACTACCAAAGCTATGTTTGTTCTATGTCTTTCAGGCTGTATGTTGTTTACTTTTGCTCACGTTCATTGGAGTACAGGATATACTATAGCAGCCAAGAACGTGGGTAATTCCAGGTAGAACAGGAAACTTTGAATATGATTTATAGGTATATAAAGCTGATGAGCTTTTTAGCAAAACGGGTTCCGTTTATATTCAGTAAATAATGTTATTCTTCTCATACTGATTGATAACAGGATTTATTTTATAACTGCATACAAGGTAAATATTTTTAAGTTTGAAACATGAACATGCTTTATGCTATTACAGACTTTTTATTGCCTCTGCATCTTTTGCAGAAAAGCTCCACACTGCTAAGCTGGAAAAGCACAGTCCACTGAAGTCCTAGCTCAAATTTCATTGCAGGCATGACGTTGGAACCGAAGAGGCAATGCAAGCTGATCAAGTTGGCGGTGTCACAGACAGTACTTTGATATCCAAAAAGCTGTGCTTTAGCAGAATGGAAAAGTCATTTTTCTTTTCTGAGATGTAGGTAAACAGAAATTGCTTACAAAACAAAACAAAAAAATTGTTTCTGCCATTACGTTTCTAAGTGTGAATATATCATTAACTCTGTAGAACCCAATTAGATGTGGCAGGTATTGATACACATGCACTAAAAAATTCAGGACATAGTTTTCAGTGAGAACGCCGAGTCTCAGTGCATTTGGCTGGCTTCTGCAAGAAATGCCAAAAGTCTTCAACCTTGTATGTTATGAGTTCTCATATATGAAAAACCAGGAAGAAGATCCTGATCCTCATGATACCTCATGAATTTCTACGGAAATTCTGCTCACATATATGTAAGCAATTATGAGTATTTGATGTATTCCTGGTTATTTAAAAGGCAGTTATATATAGAAAAATATTTATTTTTATAAAACAATAGCATAATTACATAATTTATTATAAAATTTATGTAATAATATACAACAAAATAATACACTTCGAAACACATCTTGATTTTGCCTCTCCTCAGCAATTCCTTTGACACTTTTCTTTTTCTTATTCTTTCTTTCCCCTTATTTTGCTCTTCCTCTCTTCACATCACATCATATCCACATAAGTACTTTATTTCTAAGCCATCACTTTGCATTAAGCTGTATCATATCAAGTGTCTGCTTTACATCTTTTTGCCATATACAGTAAAAGCATAGCCTTTCCTGATCAGAGTTTCATAAAAACACTTCTACAATTAGACCTGTCAAAGATACTTGAATATTTGTTTTCATATTTGTTTCAATAACTAAAATGGTGGCAGGGTGAGGAATTATAGAGAATTAAAAAGACAACATACACTTGGCACATCATGCCAGAGCATTTTACACTACCTTATTTGAAGCCTTCCAACTTACTTGCACAAATTTTCGTCAGATCTCTCTTCAGCTGACATAACTACTGGCTATAAGATAAGGAGGTTGAAATGGAAACCCAGAACTGCCAGAATCAATAGTGGCTGGCATAATGTCCAAAGCGGGAACAAATGAAAAATGTACTTCACTAGCTTTCTGTCACTGATCATTTCACTGCTATGGTACACATGGTTAGTGAATGTAAACCTAAATATTAATTATGGCCATCTAAGTTAATTGTACTGCTGGTCTTTAAGAGCTGTGGCATTTTCTTAATTAAGAATTGCAGAACAAAAGAAGTGAAAGATGTAAAGCAGTGATGAACAACGGATTCGGGGAAAGAGAAAAAGAATTCAAAGCATGAGGTCTATTCCAATAGTTCTTCCATAAAAAAACGTAGCTCTGGAGGCAGTAGAAATGGCAGTAGAAAACCTATAAGCCTTCCTGTGATGGGATAAGTTCCAAGTAAAATCACAAAACCCCTTCCATAGTCCTAATTTTGATTTTTACCAGAGTGGTGATTTCTTATCTACAGTCTGAAAATCCACAGAGGTTTAGAAGTGGTACAAAATGATTCAAAAAAATTGTTGGTGGTCCAAAGAGATTGTTGATTTCATTTAACATACTCAAAATAAATGAGGTTTATGGATATCACAAATAGTTTTGTTTCCTCTCTTTTTGGTCTCTCTCCTTTTCCTTTAGTATACAACAAAAAGAAGGTATAAGATTAATTACAGGACGATATTAATTAGTAGTAACCAGCCTTTTCTCCACCTAATTGCACAGAAATTTCTAATGAGCTACCGCTCATTGAGTACTTTATTTAAGCCATATTCTTCATTTTTGTTCACTCTGTTGCCTACTTTATATACAGTGAGAGATGAAGGCAGCGCTGAAGCACCACAGTGCCAACCATTACATCTGACAGAAAAGGCTGGAGGAAGGATTGTCCCAGGGGAACTATCAAGACATCTATGGAGATCAGCTTCCAAGTAAGAACAGGAAAGAGGTCAGGGAAATACCACGAATAATATGTAAAGGTCAGTGACAGAATAGAGAAGTAAAGTTATGCCTGAAGAGAAATGAAAAATATGTGAAAGGATCTCAAACTGAAAGAAAAAATAAAACGATGAGTGAAAAAATTGAAAGAGGAAGAAAACTGACTTACTATAAGTATGATACACAAGAGCGCTGACAGAATACTATCTCAAGGTTCAAAAAAGGTAAAAACATTGAAGAATTGAAAGTAATAGGCTTCTACTCTGCCTGTATAACAATTACTCTCTAGAAGTCCCCCTTTGTGGGGGGGGCAAACGTAGCAAACGTGACCTTTCCTATTTCTGGCTCCTTTGCCCATCATGTCACTTGATGGATCTGTATTCGATGACTGTATATGACACTGTGAAAACACCTAAATCTCTACTAAATCTGACATCAGCTAAAACAGCAACCGTATGAAATATGGTTGGGTGGCATTCTCAGAGGTTTCAGCCTACTGCAGGATGGGCAGAAAGAGGTTGGGACTGCTACGCAGTGCATAAGGACCTGTGCAGGAAAGCAGTGCAAGCAGAGAGCAGAGCTTGCTGAGAGCTATTTTGAGCATCTCTTTAGGGAACCAGAGATAGCTTTAATAAGTGGTTGTACCTAACCGGACAAACCTTCTTCCAACAGATGCAACACTGCAAAGTGAACTAGTTTCCCTAGTTCCCAGTCCTCAGGGAAGAGGGTGAAAAAAATTTCGGGCCATAAGCTAATATTATCCCTTACTTGGGCTCCAAGGATGTCCAGCCTCATCTGAGGCCTCAACAAATAAGCAGCCATATCTGTAAAGAGGGGTAGTCTTTCTATGGATTGGGTGGACTAAATTAAAAAAAGCCATGGACTCAAACTATATCATCAATGACCTAGTTGGGTCTGAGGACAAATTTTCTAAGAGCAACAGGAAACAGATTGCCTAAAGAATCTGTATAGATTCAGCAGAAATATTAGCAAAGGGAATGGTGCACAGCAACCTTCCAGAACCTTCCTAAGTATAGTCTATCCCTGACAGAGGGATGAGCAAATCACTCTTTGCAATCATTTTGTCTAGTCCTGTTACTAAACACACGCAATGTAAGATTGATTTGCCTCAGTTCCTTCCTCCTTTTAATTTTGCTTTGGACAGGATTTACTATAATTATTGATGCTTTTACTTAGCCATCAATGGAGGGTTGAATTTGTATGAATTTCCTTATGTTGATTATGCTAGCATAGTTAGCCTAAGTGCCCTAAAAACTGCTCCCTTTTTTTGCAAAAGGGTAGTTTTTTAAAACTAATTTACTATTTCAACTTATTTACTAGGCTTATTGCTTTATATTTTAACTATTTTCTTTTAACAAAACACTTGTCTCAATACCTGCAACTTTTAACATTTTGCTAGACTGTGTGCAAAACCCTACATGGGTGTTTTCAATTTTCTGTGCTGTCCACATTGCTTTCCTTTTAATAAAAAATAATATTCCCTCTATTCTCTGGGCATATATTGCGATTGTAAATACAGTATGGCTACAAAGTGAAATCCAATATTTAGAGGGTAGAATATACTTTTATTTGACAGATTATGTTCCAGTCATATCATCTCTCTGATTTAATTCCTTGACCTATACTCTTGTAAAATAATCAGGTCTCATCTTAATATGACCCTGCTTTTCTCTTTCAAGTCCATCTGCATTCTTTACCTTAGAGGGGCAAAGAGGAAAGTAAAGGAAGATATTCGAAATGCAAGAGTGGTGCTCCTGCTATTTGCAGCAGTGTCTAATCTGCTCAGTCTCTGCAAGTGTCTCTCCCTATCCCTGTTGGAGGCAAAAGGGAAGTCTACCTCTCTAGCATATAGTCTCTTCTGACTGTATGCTTTGAGTAATGAAGATAGCCCATGAACACAGCACAAATAAAAAAAGTTGATAACTTAAGCATGCTCATATTGGGCCTTTTAAAAAAAATATTAATAATATTAACTATGACCTGAATCTAGCATAGCCCATGCCATTTTCAGTGTGGCTGAATTTTGTGTCTGTGTACAGTTGTTGTGTTACCAGTACTGGACAACAGAAAAACATATAGCATAAAGATTGAAGCATGGTCGGATGGTCTGAGGATGAAACATAATCCTTTGATTTATGGTGGTTTAATCTTGCCTTGTAATTGTGCTTTAATATAGTTTTTTTAGTATATAATAAAAAAAGCTGAAGTACAAGATAAACTAAGTCGTTGAACATGTTCGTTGTTGTAAGTAAAGCAGATGTGCCAGATGTTCAGAGATTACTGGTGTGAGGATAGAGTGAAAAAGCAACAAAAAAAAAAAGTGTAGCTGCATGTTTTTTTCTTTGAAGATAATCAAAAAGAGCTTTTCCTTCTCCTTATTGAAAGGCTCTTTGGTATTGGCGAGAATCACTAGCCCTAAAACAATTCTCTAGAGCAGACCATCTTGAGCCATGTACACCAGATAAAAACCCAGGAAAATGCTGTTCTACAAACAAACAGCCTCGTGTTGTTAAATTGCATGTAATTTGGGTGAGACTTTTATTCCCTCACACTTTCACTAGCACCGGCAGTGAGGTCAATGGCTCTTGAATGCGTTAGAAAGAGACCTTTCCTCCTGCCTGCTAAAGGAGTCCTTAGTTTACTGAATACAACTATCCGTGCTTTGTCACCTTACCTACATTAGGATATCTTTCATTAAGCTGTCTGTTTTGGCTACACATTACTACCATGCTCACATTAACATGTAGCAATAGCCTGCGGGATTTTTTACTTTGACCTTTATTTTTCTTGCGAACCGAACACACATTCTCTCCTGCACTGCTTTCCTTACAATTCTCTGGGATTATCTCTTGTCCTCCCTGCTGTGTGAACAGTTTTTGTTGTTGTTGTTGTTGTTGCTTTCCTGGTCCTAGAATTATTCCTTTCTAGAACAATTAGTGACCTGGAAACATCTAAAACTGCCACAATGTAGATATCCCCAAAGAAAATAGGGAATTTCTTTCCTGCTATATTCACCTTTGACCACTCCTTTTCATGTGCGAAAGAAGAGTAGCTGGTGTTTACACCAGCTTTTAACCGGTGCAAAACTTACCGACCGAATGAAAATGTCTCTGTAAGATATTTGGCCATCTTAAATTGGTTTTACCCAAAGTTGTCAGCAAAGCAAAGAATTTAACCTATATTTTGGAATCAGCTCTTCAGAGTGAATGGAGGTAAGATGAGACCATTCAAACAGAGAAGTTGAAAAGACTAATGAAATGAAAGCAAGTTTTTGAGGGCATGAATAAGGGCATGAATTGGGCATGAATAAGGTAAATGGAGAAATATCAAGGAAGGAGAATATGAGTGCAGTAATGTACTGAAAACTCTAAACCCTATTTAGTATGGCAAGGAAAAGGATTCCAAGAGACAATGTGGTGAGAAAAAGAGATTATTTCACTTTCTGTAGTGGCAGTATAGTGCAGTACATTAAAGACAAACAGCCTGGAGAGAAGTCATAAATTTAGGAGGACAACAAAGGACAGCAAATATTACCAAAATAACATACCATGATCAACAGGACTTCCTGACCCACTGGATTAGGTAGGCAGCTAAGATAACTCTTAGGTTGTATATTAAGAACATGAAAGAAGCATTCAGGCGTTTCTTTTTAATGAGAGTTCCAATTTCCCACAACCTGCTGTTACATCTCTCAACAACACTATATTGATTAATCAACAGTACTAGAAGAGTGAAAAAAAGAATTAAGAAGAATATATGTGGAAATAAGAGAATTTACATTCTAATTAATTTGCTGATTATCTGATTGGATTTTCTGTTGTTCACTTTAAAGTCTAGTATAGCAAATGATTGAGAGTATGACACAATTAATTAGAATGAGAAGCGTTATATACACAAGCATGAAAGTAAGAGGTTTTTTAGTTGGACCAGTTACTAATATGATCTTGAGCGTAAAGTCTAGTTGATGTTCTTTTCTACAACAGCTGATGCTAGTAAGTTGGAAAAGAAAACAGCTCGTGCAGTTAGAAATAATTAAGAAAAAAATCAGACATTGCACAAAAGCTTAACCAAGTAATTCTCCAGCTTTCACAAACTGCATTTCATGGTCACAGCACTGCTGTGAGCACATGTTTCTAGTGACATACACTTCTATGGTTATAGCAAAATGAGAAATGAATGAACATCAGCAAAGCTTGATGGGATGAGTTTGAATAGGTACCTGTACATCTACTCACCTGTCCAAGCCACTTCAGCTTTGAATTATCTTAGGTTATATGGCTAACTAATGAACTGTATATGAAATGCTAGATATTCTCACAGGTTTATAAAAATGGATATGTGTTGCAGTGCACGGCTCCTTATCTCCTTGTTGATGCTCAAATAAGAGCAGGGTTTGGTTAACCTCCGTATTTCCCCTTAATGTATATGTGCTTATAGTTGATGGGGTGGCAGGGACCAGTGAGTCCCTCCACCGCCCCTCAGGTTGCTCGGTCCTGTTGAGCTCATTCATTCCCATGCTTAGAGATCCTGTTTTCCTGCTTGCTCCACAGTTTGAGCTCTTTACTTCTTTGTTTGAAGTGTCCTTGTAGATGCAACAGTTTAAGCTCCTTGCTACTTTGTCYTCAGTGTCTTTACCTCTTTGTTTTCAGAGTCTTTGCCTCTTTGTTCTGTGTCTTAGCCTCTTTGTTTGCAACATCTTGATGGCCTTGCAGAATCAGCAGGGCCTGCAGTTATGTCAAGACAGTCTACAGTTCCAGGATTCTCCCGCCCTGAGCTGGGACCCGCAATCAGAGGGTCAGCCGGAGCAGGGATCATGCGGGGTCCAATGAGAGGATGAGGGGCGGCCGACTCTCGTCCAATCATTCCCCCCTGCATGTACGCCCAAAGTGTATATATTCCCTGTTTAGCCCCTCAATAAAGGGTTGTCAGTCGTTGGATCCCTGAGTGTGTTCTCCTTATTGAATGTGATACGTGTGGTGTGTGCTTGTGCGTGTGTGGGTGTCGGGGGCCTAAGGACCACAACTCCGGTTCGTATCTAGGAGCCTAGGCTACGGAGAGCTGATCACCGCTGGAGCTGCTGGCGTGTGGCGCCCCACATCTCCCCGCTGGGATCCATCACCAGCGGGGGCCGGCTTTTGTCACGGCCGGCTAACGGAGGCGGCTGCAACGCCATTGTGCGGCCGCTGGCGACGGAGCCTGGGCTTCGCCACTGGGACCCGTGACAGATATGAAGAAATTAAACCTGCCTTATGGAAATTTTGGATTACAAATAGTTTTAGGGGTAGGATGCTGGGTTTTTTGGGGAAAACTGCTTTTTCAAGGACATTCAGAGTGACTTTGACAGACATAGATTACCATTCAGAGAAATCCAGCATTGACACTCTAATCCAGTCTCCACAATCGAATGGAAAGCAGCTGTCCATTTTGCTGCGGGAGAACAAGTGGTTCATCTGACTCTTGTTAACCCTGCAAAGCCTGGAGAACACTTTTTGGACTCTCAAGATAACCACCACTCTGAGCTGCCTGCCAGCTGTAGTAAAAACTTTTCACTGCTCTTCTCTGCCTTGCTGTTTCATGAAAGGGTATTTGTTTGGTTAAGGGGAGACCCTGCAGATTTGAGAGTAAATATGCAGGCTTTGGGAAACTTTGGACAAGTCTCAATGAATATGACCTTTTTCCTGCCCTACTCATGTGTTTATGATGCTTTTGCAGAATTCAATTGCACTATAAAATTATTATACACAGTGTTTTTCTGTTGTACTTCAGTTTCTAAAATATTGGCAAGTGTATAGCTAAAAAGTATAATTTTTCTACCACCTATAAAAAAAAAATAGTTTTACTCACTCTCATTGGTTAATATGTTTTGAAAGTGCATACATTTTGATTAAAATAGCATTTATTAAAACCGAAAATATTATTGATATTTTGCGATGAATAGTGCTTTGTTTTTTTTCTGATCTCAGAAAGACATCAGAAAAGCAGAAAGTAGGTTGTTTCTTACTGAAAAACAGTTGCTAGAAGATAAAATTGAAAAATTGCAAAAATTGAATAGTCCATTTCATCAAATGAATATTCAGAATTTCAAATTATTTTCACAGGGGAAACATTCTCAGTGAATCTTCTTGCTTTGCATATAAGCTCAAAGTAATCAGAATAGGATCTTTTTATTTTACAGAGCTTTAAGATGAATCTGTATCTCTAACCACCATGATCTGTTTTGTGCAATTTCTCTTATTATGGTACCTCCACTGTAACAAATATTTTGGCTTTTGTATGTGTGGGTATGTTTTTTGGGCATGAGAGGGTTGATTTCTTTCTTTTTTTTTTTACCATTGGTCGCCTTATAATGTGTCTTAGGCATGTCTTTATACATGCCAACATGCTGCCTTTTGTGTATGTCTTGTTGCAATCTACAAAGTTCACTAATGAACTCAGTTATAAAGGAAAAATGTCTGCTAGGTAGGGCCTCAGCAGTATTTGCCAGGAGTGGAATACAGCCCCAGTGCAATTCAATTACATGCTCTTTCACAGGTCCATATCAAATATGATTGTAGTGACTGCAGCACCATGATCCAAACTTTCCCCCAGAAATGTAATTTTCCTTTCCTCAGGAAATACTTTTCTTTGTTTCCAGAAAAACAGCACAAGACTCAGCTAACGTTTGGATCATGCTTCAGTTTTTGCCAGGGCCGTACAGCAACACAACCAGCAAATTTTATCAGACAGAAGAGGGCAAAATGTAAATAAAGATCTGAGAAAGATTTATTGCTAATCCTATCCAGCTTTGCTGGTGAACCGGATTATATGTTACTCAGAGCAATAGACAACAGTGTGCAACAGATGCAAAAAGAAAGTCCAGACTGGAGGCTTTTTCCACCGCATTTACTAGTTCTCTCTTATGCACTCCTTGTAAGCAAAAAAACCCAGGATATCAGGACTGCAAGATAAATTAGCTTATTATTTACCCATGGAATTGCTTTGTTTGTCTGTTTGCTTGTGTGTGTGGTTTTTTTTTTTTTTTCAGTGTTCATGCCAAATTAGTAAGCTTGAACCAGACTGAAAAGATATATCATTGTACCTTTCATGTCTCTCTCTCAGCCATGGTAGAGAGTACATGCAGTACCAATGTTGTGAACACAGGATGAACCAGAAAATACTTACCATCATTAATTAACATTTGATCCTGACTTCCCATACTATTTATTAAGAGAAAATGCTAGCTAATGAGATATCTTTAGTGCTTCAATTTGCATTCATGGGTGGATCATTTCATGACTTTCCTCCATATTTTTTTAAGGGAAAAATTACAGTAAGAATAATTGTAATTTGTTAGAACTTCTTTATATACAGTTAGACAGTATGAAAATAGGAAAGAACCCAAATGAGAGAGGCAAAGTGACACCTGCACACATTTAAGAGATCAGTTCATTTTTCTGCCTATTTTCTTCACCAAAACATGAGAATATCTCAAGATAATGCTGTTATAGTCTTCTCATTAAACTGTATTTATTTGAAATCTTATTAGATTTATAAATCTCATCATAAAACCTTTGTTTATGTAAGAAAGGAATACATAAAAAGAATTCCAAATGTCTTTGAAAACTGAGGCTATATCTAAATGGATGGACCCAAAAAATGAGCGCCAGACTCCTAGACTGTGTGCGCTGACCATGTACTCGCTCCACAGCAGGGCAACACATCTTGGTTTTAGAAGAAAGAAAAGGAAGGTACATGAGGTGAGTAAGACTCACCTTGTGTCCCACCAGGTCGCAGATATGGACAACTGGGACACCAAGTCTTCAGGATGTACTGCACCAGCAAGTCATTTTATGTGCAGTTTGAGAGTTCAAGTAAAAGCTGTACTATTACATAAAAAGAGACTGGCATTTAACTTTATGTACTTAACTGACTATTGAAATATCCCGGGTAACATCAAAGCACTAAGTAATAACAGGGTCTCCATGTGTTCACCCTCTTACTGAAAACTTCAAATTTCTTCATCTGCCATAAAATTATTATAGTGATTTATAAATTCTGTCTGTGTTAACAACACAGCATATTCATGTTCAAAGGGGGCGTGTGGAGGAGTAAATTACTGTAGATGTAAATCCGTAGAAGAGCTTTCTATTGAAGAATTGAAGGAAAAACACAAGTATCATTATAAAACTTCCTATTTTCAACTGTTTCAACTGTTTCATAAAAGCCTGGCTATCTTGAGGCAATTCTCCCCTGACATCTCAGTTATCACATCTAGAAGCCTGAATAGTTCTTCCATTATATTTAATAACTTGTACTTGCCGGTTTGCTGTTATTCAGAGATCCAAAGTTCATTCAGCTTGCCCGCATCCCTGTAGAATACAAATGAGAATTAAGATAGATTGTAAAAGAAATATATCAGAGAAGAACTCACTAAGAGTTAACTATTTCAGTCTAAAAATGAGATAAAACTCTGAGATTTGATTCTCAATCAGGAAAGAATCTTTTGAGATCTGAATAGATTGAGTTCACTTTTTTAAAAAAAAAAAAATTATAAATCAGTTCTGGTGCATGCTGTACACCTTCTGTGATTCAAAGTGGCAGATGAATTATTGTTTATATAATGTTAAGACATTGCCATCTTTTTCCCAGACATGGCACAATTATAAGCTTTTTTCACTTAGGACAGAATTCACATATGGGCACCTACTAGTGTTACTGAAAGAGTTAATTTTCACTAATGCAAAGGGTGACCCAGATCACAACAACGTGTCAGGTGCCTGCCTTTTTCTGTAATGCATGATTGCTTGATTCAGACAATATACTGGATAACAAGCAAAATAAGAGAAAAACAAAACTCTGTGTCAGAAAGATCATGTAAACTAGATTACTCACTGCAGTTTTATTTCAGCTTGATAAGTTTTATGAATTTATGGAGCTTACAGACAAGTCCAGAAACTCAGTGAAAATATCTAGGTAAATATAGATGTGCTTTGCATCTAAATTTAGATGCAAAAGATTTAGATGCAAACAGATTATTATTATAAAATATGCCCTTTTTCATACTTGCTCATCAGGAAATTCTAGATGTACCAAATCATATAAAAAGTTCTAATTAGTACAATGACTTGCTGTCATTCAGACAGATTTTACTCACTTTATTTTCTTCAGGAGAGGAAGCTTTAGGCTCAAGCCTATTCCTTATCCCATCCAATATCCATCCAGACAAAAATAAAAAAATATTTTCAATAGATGTCATAGTTTTAGAGAAAATGCTGGTGCTGTATACTCCTTATTCAGAAACAGAATTCAAAAGTGGTGCTTGAAGGTTTCTCAGTTCTTCAGTTCAGTGTTAAATTTTATAATCCAGTTTATTGCAAAGCAATATAAAATGCTTACTGACACTAGGAAAAAGGACTAAAAATACTATAGATTCCTAAATACTATAAATGCTTATAAATTCTTTATCATTATGGATTATGCTGCAGTTCTCCTGTCATATCATAGGCTACATACTCAGCATTCACCCAAATAAAAATTAGGAAAAATCATATTAATCTTTCTGTCAAATTTCCAGATCCAAGATTTTAACATAACTTTAAATAAAGAGAGAAAGGAAGAGAAAAAATATTAAGACAACTCAACAATGGCTGGTGATATATATAACAACTGTAACGTCAGAAAAGAGCAATCTTCAGGAAATGCCAGAGGATAAAACCTCAATCCCTGTTTGCAATAGTTCTTTATCAACTAATTTTGCAATCATAAGACATTATCTTCAATCACACTTTTTTTTAATGAATAGAGTCTTTCATAGCTGCAAGTAAGCTGTGAAAATTAAAATAGTTTACGCAAACGCAAATCATGTGAAAGGTCTCATTATCAAACAAGAGTTTATCATATGATTCAGTGGCTTGTTTAATACCAAGCAACTTAAGACCAGTACCTATGAAATCTGTCAGAAAATCTATGTTTCCCACTGCATTGCTAAATGTAAAGGTAAAATGAAAAAGATAATCAGTTTAGGGAGCTGTTAAAGAGTGAACAAAATTATATGAAAATTCTATGACATCTACATTAGCAAAAGTTCATAGGAACTGCAGTGAGTTTTTAATTTCCTAATGCTCTGCAAAAGGTTCACAAAGGCAAAGGACCTCTCTTCCTCTGGGAATGTAGAGCCACTTGACATGAGTCCGATGTGCTATTTGCTTTCTCCTCAGCGAGCAAATTGCTCTTAGATAGTTATTAAAGCTTAACATGTTTCACAGTAACTCTGTGGAGTCTGCTGGTCTCTGAGGAATCCAGAAAAATTCCCAGAAGAGGAGAAGGAACAAAAATAAAAGTAACAAAATTGCCTCTGAGTCTGGAGATACCTTGTTATAAGCAGATTCTAAACAGAGTGATAATCTAATTAATAAAAGGATTTTTAAAAATTTCTGTATAACTCATGAAGATTTCAAGAAATGAAGTTATGCAGGAAAGAAAACTTTCTATCTAAAGGAGAAGAAATATAAGCATACTGGTAATATTGCACAAATTTGAATTACTTAGGTACTTGGTGAAATTTAGAGCTTTGCTATGACTAGAAAAAAAAAGAATTCCTGAGAAAAAGTGATTGTCATTGTCTCTGATGGATCTTTTACCATCAGTCCAGAAAATGGCAGTTCTTTCTTACTTCCAAAGCTTTAGCTCCTAAAAGTTGGAAAAAACTGGGAAAATGAAACTCATTTGCTTTTATAGTAGGATTTTGTGAATTTGATGAAGTAGAAATCAAAAATCGAGAGCTGGACTAGTTGGACCTCCTTTCCTTTCCTTTTTATCCTCACTTTCTTTCTTTTTTTTTTTATTTTTTAAGTTGTCATTTAAAGTTTTTTATCTTGTCTCTCTCTCTCTAGCCTGGAAATGGAGAAAGACTCACTTAGCTTCAAAAAGAATTTTATCCTAAATTTTTGTGTATTTGCAGTTTTAAAAGATACCATAGTCAGTAGTTTCTTTCTTTTTAAAAACCTGTTACACTATTTCTCCATATATCAGTTGTTTAATGTGGTAATGTGTTAAGAGCTTACATATTTTTGAACTTCCCTTATACCTCTGGAACAATGATGCTAATATCATTACTTGTGCATGTAAGTGCCATTATTTCTGTTTCTCTAGGAAGCAATTAGATGTACATGAGGCATAGTGAGACAATTTACTTCTCAGATACATTGAGCTCAATAACCAGAGGAATTATTATTCAAGTGATTGAAGAAAGTACAGATCTTTATTCTATTATAATGACTAGAAGCCTACAGATGTTTTCAAATGAATAATAAGCAACTCTCCAAAATGCTGCATGACTGATGCAGACATGGCTTCCTTTCTGTCTGCAATGTTTCTACTGCTCTCCCCATGAAAAAAGTGCAGATATTTTTCTAATTTTTTATTTGTCTCTGTGTAACACACTGCACCCTTGAAAGACCCAAAAGGAGCATGTTCTACTTTTATACTTGTTCAGTGTCCTGTGGATACACACGTGGTAAGAATAGATTTTGGGCTTCCACCTTCTCCATAGAGAATCTTACAGCTCTGATGATCTTACAATATATCCTGCAGGTTTCTATATCCCTATCTCTCTTTGAGGTTCATTTTAGTAAGATCACTTAAGTTTTATTCCCTCTTTGGGAGCTAGAAAGTGAATGCAATGTGACACAGTTCAGCGTTATTCACAGAAAATTACTTCCTAATCAACAGGCAGACATATAGGGTCAAAAATCAAAGACCGACAATTTTTTTTTCCAAAACGTTTTATTCTTATGAGATCCATCTTGCCCAGCGTTACCCATCTTCGGGAAGAAAGAGGCAGACAAGCATTGTTGGAGCTTCTGCCTCCCTTTTTCCCCTTCAGCACTTTGATTGTTCTGTAACATTTTTGATTCCAGAATTAATTCCTTGCTTGCTAATATATATATATATATATACATATAAACTTAGTACCTGATTTAGTAACGAATGAGAATTTCTCAGTAATGGTGCACTCATTCTCTTGTGAATCTTCAGTATTCCATATGGACATACACTATTTATTTCATTAATCTTTTTCTGTTTGCTTCCCATTAAGAGGTATTTTTTATTAAATCTTCAGAGTTAGGATAAAGTAATATCAAGCAGGGAAATGTGAATCCATACATTTTAAAGAAATCTTTGCACAGAACTCAAGACCTGTCTACTTCCTATATGGAAGAAAAAAAATTTACATAAAATATAAAAGGAAAGAAAAGACACCATGAGCTAAAAATCAAATGAATATTTGTCTTTTAAAATTCTTATTTAAACATGCTTCTTGAAGTTTTCCTGCAGGCTGTGAGTTATGATAGATGAGGAAACATTAGGTATTTTTCTCATTCTGAGGCAGAAAAAAAAATCTTCGAAATGCAGAGACTGCAGAGTAACTCCAAGTGAATTTTCACTGTGTATATCTCACTAATGTACAAAACAAATTGAGCTCTAATAGGCATAGAAAACTAGTTGGCAATAGTCTTCAAAAGAGCATAGCACAAGTCATTTTGTGCCACAACATGAGTGAGCACTTGCTTTCATGTTCTGGCTAGAAATATAAGAAGAGAATTTGACGCATACCATTGAGAGCAGAGGGTTCTAAACAGCAGAGATACAGCTTGGATACTTGCCCCAATTTGACCAGTTTTAGCAGACATACAAAGCCCCATTTATTTGGTCTTCTCAGTAAATAGTATTTTCAAGTCCACTGGAACATGTCTACATAAAATACCTACCAAAAGTACTTTCCTTCAACCTCTTTGCAGGTTTTTTTTTTTTTTGAAAATTAAGTCTTCACAGGACATATTTTGCCAGGCATCTTTACCTATCTGAATAAATACTGGTTCTTGATATGCTTGAAATTAATTGGAGATGTGGAAGAAGGAGATAGCTTTGTTCTCTCAAGTGTAATCATGAATATTGACATTGATCTATGGTATTCACCTGGGATGAACCCTAAGATCCTTCTCCTTTTAGAATGACAAATTATATATCTGCACTGTCATTTATAACAGATCCAATTAAACCTTACTTTGTCAGAGGTAATAGAAGTAGAAATATGTGGTTAGTTTGTATATATATTTTATAGTTGTGGCTGCTAAGACTAAATTAGAAAGGTAAGTCAAATGAAAGCAAAAAATGAAACCTTCCAAGGTGCAATCAAGGACTATTCAAAATAAGAATGTTACTAATACCTTCAAAGTGGTGTCTAAGATTATAGCAGTAGGGAACCTATTATATTTATAGTTAACCACATTAATGACTTTTGTTCTAAAACCTGATAAGTTATATGTATATATATTCTATATGTAATTATATATTATTATATATATTATATGTATATAAAATTGGTGGGTAGTGAAATGAAGGAATTCTGAAGGAATTTTCTGTATGCCACTGGAAGATGTATGAGGAATATATGAGATCAGAACTGCCACAATAAAATCAAGGATAGCAATAGCAATCTCCAAATGTCTTAAAATAGTCATCATCTTCAACACTGTCAGTTAAGAAAACCGAAATTATGTTGCAGGGGAGGAGATAGGGCCTAGGTTGGGCTATGCGAGTCCTACCTGGGAAGCAGAGGAGGGAAAAAGCAAATTAGATGTTAAGATTGTTACCTTTATGGTAAGAAATGTTCTGTGTGCCTTTTTTGTCACATGCCTATATTTCTAATCTATTCTTAGTTTTCTATGAACTCTTTAGTATCAGCAGACTTTTTGCGTCCAGATATCTGCATCTTCTTTTCACAGATTCACAGAATCTTTAGGGTTGGAAGAGACCTCTAGAAATCATCTAGTCCAACCCCCTACAGCCTGGCAAATTATAGGTGCTTTGCAAAATAATTATGGATCTTTGTGTTTTTGTTTCTTAAACAAGCTGCAAACCTGTAGTTCTAAATACTGAAAAAGTTCATAGAAACTACAAACATGAACATCTGAAACTAGTTTCAGATCTACTATAAGGTGTTTTATACTTCTAATTATCTTATTGCCTTTTTTTCTTATGATGTTATGGTTAGCTGCTTCTGGCTTTTCTAACTGAAAACTGAAGCCAAGCAACTTCTTCAGAACTAGTCGCTGTGAAAAATGTGATTACTCTGAATGTCCTTCTTTTCACAAGGCCCAATAGCTTACAAATACAGAATGAAAAGTGTTTTCAATGTCTTCTAATCACCCTCCATATTTCCATAACTGTGAGCCTAGTGGAGCTTTTAACCACAACATTCTTTTGAAAATTTGGGGGATTGGTCTGTACTTCCATTTGCTACCACCAAATGACTGGCTTTGGCATAGTATTGAGAATTCACTCAGGGACAAGGTGTTCCTGTCTGCTTCAGACAGTTTCCCAGTTGTAATGGCATCAAATCACTTTTTTTGTACCATGGCAAGCATGAGGAGGAGAAGCATGCTTCCAAAGGGCCACAGTTCAATTAAACCTCAGTGATCATGGCTACAAGGAATGAAAAATGGTCCATCAGTCCTCCTTCTCGAACTGTCTTTCTCAGAGTGATTATGAAGCACCTCTCATTCAAACCTGAACAGAAAAGGCTGATTTACTCTCTAATCAGGTTCAAGTTCAAAAATTATATTTGGTTAACATCACTTTGGAATACAATCCAGGAATTAATTTAGTCTGCTGAGAGAGAAACATGAAGACGTGTAAATTGATAGACGCCTTTTGTTACAGAGATCCCTTGATTCATAGACATTTATTTTCTGCTCATTTGCTAATGACCAGTGGCCAAAACGAAATCTATTTCTTCTATCAATCATTGGGACAGCTATCATGTTAAGATCTATTCAAGCTCAATACTCAATGCACAATAAATGACAGATCTTAGGTATCCTTTTATTTCCATGTCTACCTAAAGTAGCATATCTTGTGAACACTGACAGTCAGTTGGTCCTTTAAATCTAATTTTAGCTAGTGCTACTCTGTTGTACAATATAACCTTCCTGTAGCAGAAAGTTAACGTTATTCGTCTTCAAGGAAGAAAAATTTGGCCCTATATTGCAATAATATTTCATATTCCCTTTGCAGAAAGGTCATAATAGGCATTCCTCTCACACAGCAACACAATGGCTCTCCTCTCCGTAGATCACAGATGTGGTGCCATATTACGTCTGGAGATGTGCAAGTTTTGAAAGCCTCTCCAGCGGCTGCATCCCAAGGGTAAGAGAAAATTACCTGCTCCTGACAGGTAACCTGATCAGTTAATTATGCCCAACGTTATGGATTGTTGTTCTGAATCTGAGCTAATTACTCAACAAAGTCTGCTGGTGCCAGGTTTGTCAGCAAAAAGAATGTTTTAATGAGAATTTTACTGATCCTGAAGGGTGCCAGATTGACAGTGGTTGTGACTGAAATCAACTAATTATCCGCAGCACAGGTACCACATGGATAGCAGAGGCTCAAGTTTTTTTCTCCATTCTGCCTGCTAAGGTACCTCATAATGTTTAAAGATGGACTATCTATAGAGGAAAAGAGTGCTTCAATTCAGTGCTTTTTCAGCCCTTGATTTATCTAAAGTCAATAAAACATAGGAAGAATCATAAGTAACTCTGTGAAGCAAATGGCAACCACTCATCGAGATGAGGCTAGCAGCCAGTAATTAGCAGCTTTCCAAGAAGAAGCACTGAGTTGCTGCAAGTAATTTTTTCAGTATTATGATTAAAACATATTTTCAAAAACAGACCTTACAGCAAATACTCAATAAAACTGATTATAATTAGTGGGAGAAGTAGAAATCTGTTCCCTTCTCATGGAGGTCTTCAGAGCGCTGTGCCCTCAAATGTAAGGCGGATAAATGACAATAGACTGTACACTGGATTGAGGTCATCTATTCACCAAGAATAATGAACTGGAAGTGTCTTAACAAGGAAATCAAATATTCACAAGTGGGAGAAAGATAAACGCTGAACATAGGCAAAATTCCTTAGGAATGATGCAAGGAATGGAAAGAATACTCTCTAGTGAGAAGCAGAAGGGCTGGGTATTTTCAATTGATCAGCATCCCATCTGTCCTTACCAATAATCTTTGACTTAAAGTCTTTATGTGTGATTAACATTAGTCTCTGAAGCCATGAGAGAAAGTGAGAGACTAAAACATAAAAAGGATTGAAAATGAAAAACCAGAAAGGAAAAGAAAGAGAAAAAATTGTACTGGTAAGATATTCAACATCACTGAATAATGTGAGGATTTGGATGTTTGGGAATGAAAAAAAATCTTTTAATGTCAAATAGATAGTAAAGATATCTCAGCCAACATAGATAAATAATGGCAAGTCATTAAAGATTACTTCAAATAGGTCTTTCTGTGGGTGATTCAGTAGAAGATCTAAAACTCATCAAAGATATCTCTGTCCAGCTAATTATGAAGATAAGGCAGGAGGAAACACATCTATACTTCTTATTACAAGTGAGGAAATGGAACCACAGGCAAATGCAAGAATGTCACAAACCAAAAAAAAAAAAAAAAGAAAATCTGCTAATAGTGGAGAAAAAGAGAGCATAATTTTGTATAATCAGAAAAAAATATGAACTATGCTGGTATTTAACACTGAAAATCGGGAATTAAAATACGAGCACTCAGTCTAGCAGATATAATTATGAAGGAAACACACAAGTCATAGTAATTGTATTATCATATATAGGAAACAAATGTTATGAGAACAACACTCTTTTGCTGTTATCAAGTGATTTCTGACTTCTACAATTATCCCCAAAATATCCAAATATCAAAATAACAAAAAACATATTTCTGGCTTGCATGAGTAAAATGCTGTTCTCCTTCACATTGTGCAACAGAACATTAAGGCACTTCATATCAGACAAAAGGAAGCCATATTAATAGTATGTGCTGATTAAAAAGTAACTTTTGTTTCTGAACATAAAACCAAACTCAGCGTGAAATGAATAAATATTTTAAAAAATCAAGTAACATTTTAGGTCTTCATTCATATTTTGAAGGAAGCTTTCAGGACTATCCATTCTCCCAAGCTAGAGTAAGGAAAAGAACATTTAGATATGATGACCTGTTCAGAACAAGGTTTTTGTACAAGTAACCCATCTGAATTTCTCCCTCAGGTCCTGTTCATCAAGAAGCTGCCAGTATTTCATCTCGTAAAACAAACAGATATGAATATTACAAATAAACATATTTTATCAGCCCTACGGGAAAAAAAACCCCTTTTTGCTTTCTAATAAGTTACTATTCAATTTATTGTTTTGTTGCACCACTGCTACTTGGTGGAGGCAATGACTAGAAAAGAACACTGAGGGCACAGGAGGCCTCACGAGGTTGTTTAATCCATCTCCACTATACTCATGCTATCCCTGAGAGATTTTCCTCTTTCCTGTAGTCAAGACTGCTCTTAATGTGCTTGGTTCCCTGCAGTCTTATTTCAAAAGTAACCTTTCTGGAAGCTTTAGAGACTTGAACAAGAAGGGTGAAATACACATATCTCTCCCAGTAGCAACCTAAGAAAAAGCACCTTTAGGTCATAGAAACGATTGACAGTGATGGCCTTCTGGATACTGTCAGACATGTAATGCAGTCAATCTGGAGCTATTCTACACACTCTATAAATGAATTAATGAAATCTCATGACCAATTTTAATGTAACTGAGAACAGGAAAATTGTAACAAGAGACAGCAATTCATGTGCTACTTGTAATCTATGCACCACACCAAATCTAAGCAGGTAGCTGGGACCACAAAATCAAAGAGCAGGATAAAAAAAAGGTCTGTGTTTCCCACTTGTAGATTTTTCCATAGGTTTTTTTTTTTAAATATAGATATATATTTACATATTAGGTGACTAGTGGTTGCTCACTTTTTAGTACTGGAATACGTAAGGGCATCAGACTCACTATTAAGTGCAGGCTTTTTATTTTTCCTTCTGCCTTCCTACTGAAAGTACAAATAGAGATCAGTGTGGTTGATCAAAAAAAATTAGCAATCATTTCAAGATTAAATATAAGCAGATAATACTCCAATATTTTTGCCTTAATACATGCCTCTTAAAAATGGTCTCACTTTAAAAAAAAAAACATTAATTTGTACCATGTTTCTTTTTCTTACGTTTTCATAATGCTTACTGCAAACATTACTGAAAGAACAGATTATCCCTTAGCTCTGTTTACAGCTACCCCCAAAGAGTTTTCAGAGCATCGCTCAAACCTGATGTTTAGATCTAAAATTCTCAGCATGTTTGGCAGAGTGTTCACAACACAACTAACTGTTTTTAGAATAAGTGTCTCTCCCTATTCCAGTTAATTGAAAACAATTCTCAATCGCCCTCCTGTGTTTAAAGTATCAAGATTAAGATATAGTGGTGGAAAAGTATCAGCGTTTTAAAGACATATAAACAACATAGTTGTTTGAACAGTTGACAAATAAATTCAGGCTCCCCAGGATACTCTTGTTTAGGATTTTCCCAATTAGGCATTTTATTTGATCTCTGGGTCTGGGTGAGCCACAATTCTCAAGAATTGAAGAAGAGATTAATGGACCGGATACAATGGCTAATTCATCTCCAGGGTTTTGTTCATTGCTTGTCTTTGCTAATTTAATACCATTATATCCAAAGTCAAATAAATCAAAATGAGAATTAGGCTTAGTGCAGCCAATCTTTGAAAGCAGTTGATGGCCTTCCAGATTGTAGCAGCGTGGGGGTTTTTGCTCTTCTAAATACAAACTCTATATAGAGGTTTTTCATAAAGAATTTTGGCAAGAAACGCTTGTGAGAAAATTGTTTGTAAGAATACCATTTAAAAATGCTATTTCACATGTCATACAGACATGCTGAAAGTTTGCAAAGAAAAATGGAGATCCAGATACCTAAAGATCGGAGATCAGATATTCCAAAAATGATGGTGAATCTGCTACTGCAAGAAAATACCTGAGGAAAAGACGGTGTAATGTAGGGCACAGATACAGGAGAAAACAGTCTCCCCACCCCCGCCCCAGCCCCGCCTAATGACAGCACTTGAATCTGAAATTAAGCACAGCAGGTAGGAAGATACTGCAGGGATTTTAAAAGGTAACGCACATCTGTATGCTAACAAACTTTGGGTTTTGCCCATAGAGATGTGGACCCCACAGTGTTTACAGTCACAAATGGGAATTGTATATTTCTTGCAAATACACTGTGTCCTGTTGACCCACTATTTAGAGCAAAGAACATCTGCCTATAAATAGCACTTTTCTTTGTTTTAAACTAGAGGCTGTTTTATAAAATACTGCGTTTTATATATGCTATCTTCCAAGGCACTGTATTTTTTGTCACTGTATCTGCCTGTGTCTGTCTAGACAGATATGATTTATATACTGTGGAAGAGATCTTTGGCTGGTATAAATCAGCTTGTCTTTGCCAGGAGCAGATGTACACAACAGCGCAGTTGTCATAGCACAGAGACCAGCCTCTCTACATGCATTTCTGCCCCAGCATGTCACACTGCCCTACAAATAGCATGGGACAAGTGACCAAAGTGGCTCATTCCATGGCAGCCTTCTTGGAAGTCTGCAAGAGGCAGTGCATCCAGCCAGGCTGGCACTTGGAGGGTGGCTACAGCCTGTTTTCCAAAAGAAGTAGGAAGGTGCAGGGAGAACCAGATGGACATCCTCCTGCCAGCCCCAGGCAAATTTCTATAGAGAGATTTACTGCTTTCTTTGGGTTTTCGTTCTGAGAAGTAACTTAACTGATCTTGTGAGGAAGCCATAGCCCAATCTAGCAGTGCCTCCTTTCCAAATGAGGGTTTTCACACTTTTTTTTTTTTAATTGTACATATCTAATATATTTAATAGATGTTGTAAATCAGAGAAAGCTCCTCAGATCATTCTAAAGCATCTTGTAATTTTCTTGCTCTCTGCAGTGAAGACAACTCAGCTCATAATAGTCATGTAATCTGCTTTTGGCAGGCAGAAAGACATAAAAATGGGAACCAATTAAAACCATAAATTCTGAATCTTTTCTGAAGTATTTGGTCGTAAAGCACTGCACATAAACAAATGTACTATATATAATGTGTTAAAAGGCTATTGGCATTTTTGCAGGAAAAGTCTAGTGGCTGAGCCTTGCTGAAACATGTCGGTCATTTCAAAGTCAAGCTAGTAAAACCTTTTACAGAACACCACATCATTTATCCTAGTTCTTATCTTTATTCTTATCTTTATATACTTTTAAGGTAAAGGCACAGAAAGCTGTTAACAGCTACTCTCTAGAATTTTAAAATTTCATTTATTCAATATAAACAGTATTTTAATTGAAAATGATAAAAATGTCTTTCTATTTATATAATTTTGGGTCAGTTTCAAGTTTGGTGAACTATAAATCTTAAATACTTTATTTTATCATAGTTGTCTTTGGCAGAATTCGTTTTCAATACGTAAAAACATTTTTGAGGAATATTGTTGTGGACAAATTTTCTGTGTGTTAGGAAAAGCTGATGGCAATAATCTCCCTGATAAGAATCTTTTTAGATAGTTTCTTCTCAAATGACCAACATGAAAATGTCAAGGTAATTTTAAACTCCTTCTTTTAGAACATATTTTATCATCTCTAATTCATTTGAAAATGTCCTGGACTTATTTGGGATAACTTTCAAGCATATTCAGAATTTTTTTGTACTGTTATAGGTCCTTCCAAGGACTCTTCTTTCACCAAATACCACATGTAAGAAAGACATTTACCCATCAGGCTCTAGTTATGAAGGTCAAGAAAATCATCATCAACTGGTCCAAGGAGAAAAATGTCAAAAGCAGAAAAGGACAGAGAGAGAGCAAAGAAGAAATAATGAAGTACTATGAAGTACTTACAAAGACATTTCAAGTCCCTTTCTTTTGTGTCAGTGAACAATCTACAATCCAGCTCAAGTCCTAGGGTCTTATGTTTCCAGACACCAGGCAGAAAAAAGTAGATGAACGTGATCACTTTTTCCTAATATGTATTCGCAGCATGATAAAAGCTACAGGGTGTAGCTGCCTAGGATGTGATAACAACACATCATTTGAAAATGTGGAAGGAGCATAGTTTACAAGAAAAAGAAAGGAGTTCTTCAGCAATTTCTAAGAGTACATAATATCCTTTTATCTAGCTCTACATTCTTTACAAGGTCTGTAAAATTCTGGAATAATTTTTTCCTAAGTAGAAACTATGATGTTTTCACTATCAAGTTATTGTGAAGACACTGTTCCACCTATGTGTGAATCATGGAACTATGCAGTAAACAACCCTTGGAAAGAGAGAGAGAAAAAGAGAGAAAGAGAAGAAAGAGAAGAAAGAGAGAAAGGAAAGAAAGGAAAGAAAGGAAAGAAAGGAAGAAAGAAAGAGAAAGAGAGAAAGAGAGAGAGAAAGAGAGAAGGAAGGAAGGAAGGAAGGAAGGAAGGAAGGAAGGAAGGAAGGAAGGNGAAGGAAGGAAGGAAGGAAGGAAGGAAGGAAGGAAGGAAGGAAGGAAGGAAGGAAGGAAGGAAGGAAGGAAGGAAGGAAGGAAGGAAGGAAGGAATAGCTTTTGATGCAGGAAGCATTTTAACATCTTGAGGAGGAGTTCTTGGAAAGGAAATTCTGAGGTTGCCATTCTTCAAGGTCCTTGAGGTCAGCTACAGCAGTACCTCATGTCAAGTCATTATAGACAGTTTGCATTACTGTTCCAGAAAGTATTTTTACTTCCTTTTCTGCAGATGGGATAACATACAGTTCACTAAAGCCAGGATTGTGTTTATGTGTTTGTTCTCAGTCTTTTCTAAAAGTGATGAAAAAGTAGTTATCATATGTAGGCAAAAGTACTGCAAGCCTGCCTCCTCAAAGGATTACTGACTATAGTTCACACAAGGCTATAAATCTCATTGCAGTTTATTAGCTGGAGCCATGTAAGTGAATGTAGCATTTGGGAAAGAACCAAAAGATGGGATAAATTTGCACTCACTGTCTCAGCACTTATTTAAAGGTCTGAAGAGGCAGGGGTCTGGAAGCCAGTGAGCCTTTTGTAGTTTTGTAACACTCCACCCATTTTACTCAATTCTTCTGTCTCCATTTTCCAGATTGCCAGTATATGTACATTTAAAGCTTTGCCAAAAATGTTACAGGAACTTTTATGCCTTAATAGGGATAGTCAACCTTCTCACACAGAGCACTGCTCATACACATGAAGAAAACGTTTCTTTGGAAAAGAACTGTTTTCTACTTCCACTTTAGAAAGTGGAAACCATTTCACAGATACTGCAAAATGTTAACTCAGTAAATAACAAAAAGCAAACAAGAAACTTTTTTTATGGGATTCAGATTTACCTTTTACCTCAAACCATCAAAGAGTTTTGGAAAGTGTTCCTTTCTTTCATCTCCTGCCCCATCACTTCCCTTTTTCTCCTTTTCCCCTTTATCTCGTTTGCCTTCAGGAGTCCTGAAATATTACCCAGCATCTTCAATCAAGTGCGAAAGGCAAGATTTTCCAAAGTCACCGCCTGAGGAAGTAAGAAAGACTTCCTAAAGACTTTTTTCCTCAAGAAGAAAGACTTTAAAGAGCCTGTTGACAGCTAAAGTCGAATCAGAAAATGCAGTTGTGTTGTTGAGAATTTGAGGATTTTAAGCAGTGGAGGAAAGCTGTCTGGAGACTTTGGGAGTGTTGTGCAGAAGCTTGTGTTTCCTAGGACTGATTTTCGAAGTTACATTCTGGATTGCACAGATTTCTCTTGGACTACCTGGCTTCATCAGGAGTGACAGTAGTATGAAAATAATACCTAGGGTCAAATGAGCAGCTCAGACCACTAGGTCAAAATTAGTATGTACCAAAGGTTTCTAACTAAGCTCCAAATCATATTTTTGTAGCAGTTCTTTATATACTAGATCATCTTTTGCTTGGGATGCTCAAGGCATTTTACCATGAGTGATGGGAACTGGCCCTGTGCCAGTCTTTCCCCAGAGCTACCTTCCACACTGCTGGTCAACACCACCTTTTTTTTTCTAAATTCTTCTGTTACAGTGCTCATCTGTCACAGTGCTCATGAGGAAGGGAGGGCCTTAAGCCCTTCTAATTCCTGCATGTGGCACCAAGCCTACAGCATAATGAGGCCTTCAGCCTTGAGTGCCCAGGCTCTTGTTTTCTTTCACTTGGGACCCTATGTTTCACTGAAATCAATGGAAGGTAAGAATACACTAATTTGATTTACTGCCTTATTTTGCAGATAGAAGCCTAGAGATTTCAGAAAAAAAAACTGCTCTACTGAAAGTGCCAAAAAAAAAAAAAAATAGGGCCATGGTCTCTTTATCAGCAATTAGGACTTCAGTCAGTGCTTACTGATATGAAAGATGATATAAATCTATCCTCTGGAGAGTTTTTAAAGTTTTTATTAGCTTTATCCTCCATAAATTTCAGCTCTTAGGTGTCCAGTGATGTTCCTTTCATAACAGGTCAAAAGTAGTATCTTAGATATGAAGTTCGTCTCAAGAAGTCTTTATGGAAGCTGTACAAAAACTTCATAGTTGTATCAAAAAATAGGCTGAATTTGCAGACCACATCTTAGCAGTACAGAAAGTAAAAGTTATTCTTGTATTACACATAAATCTCAAAAGAGATTCTGGAGTGAATCTGAAGGTGTTCATAAAAATAGCTCCCAAGATGTATAAGAACTATAATCAAAAATAATATTTTACAACTGAAAGGAAATAAAACAGTTCTTAGACCAGAAAGACAATGGGCTCATCATAACATAAAGCAAGTTAAACTTGTTCACAGCAGAATTTATAAGCCCTTCTCAAATTGTGAGATACTATATTTAAACTATGGTACTCCCTACTGTGTTCTGTCAGCACTGCTCACATTTTGATATGCCATCTTGACTTTCTGTAGAGCTGCACTGCAGCTCACACATATTTCTCTGCATGTTTAAGCAGACAGACAGACTCAACAAAAGCAGGCGTCAGGGTTATTGTCAGAAAATTCTCTCCACATCTCCACATCTCTGGAAATACATACTTTTTGTGTGCAGTTTTCCCCAAAAGAGCAGCACACTCAGGATGAAATCACTGCCTCAGTGATGACAGCAATATACCCTCCAGATTTCACAGGACCTGGCTCCTACTTTCTTTGAAAGCACAGCCATGGACTTTGACGTCAGAATATGAGAACAGAGATCATTTGAAAAGCTCATCCAGAACTGCCTTGCTTTCTTTTTTTCCAAGCCTGGAGAGGGACGGTAAAAACTTCAATACCGCAAATCATATGAATATCCTATTTATCTTAAGCACCACTTTTAAATAATCCACTTTTTATCTTGTTTGTCAACACTGTGTTTGATGCCCAGAAAGATTTACTCGAAGTGCAAACATTATCAGATACCTACTGTTCCTCTGTAGTACCTCAGGGGGGATTCAAAACCGGCCAGCTTAGATCTCTCTACTTCAAAGAATTTCCCCTGAAACCTTGTTTACAGCATAAGCAGAAAAACAAGGTCCCTTTCCCCTTTTGTACTACCATTAACCACATTAAAGCACAACACTCCACTAAATAATTCCTCCCAAATATACACACAAACTCCACTGCCGTCTAAAATGGGTCAATTGCTTACATTTTAGCATGCTTATTTACCACTACAGAAACCTGATACTGGGAGAGACAAGAATGATTTACAGTAATTTCTGCCCCATCTCCTGCTTCTCCCCTATATTCTTTTACACTTTGCCAGAGCGTCTTGCCTTGATGTACTGACACCTATACCACAAAAGTTACATAAAAATGAGAATTTTAAGTATGTACTCTCTTTCCATCATGCACTGAATATGCCATAAAAATATATTGCAATTATTCTGATAATATTGATCATATACGTCTTTTGAGTTGTGCTCTGTGTGGTTTGCTGGACTGAAGCTATGAATAAATTAAAAATATATAGTGGAAAATGAGAAAAGAATTTTAAAAAATATATACATTATATATATTTTAGTGTGCTTATATTCTGAGCAGCCAATCCATCTCCAAATAATATGTAAAATATATGTAGATGCACTGGAGCAAAAAGCCCAAGCAAATATGCAATATTCCTACATAAGCTTTTACTGTGCTGGCGTTTCTTGCAATAAATGAGCTTTTGTTGTTTAGCCTGGATCAAACAGTCACATTATCTCTGTAGTATATCATCCACAACTAATTTCATTAGTCATGTGTAAAGTCAAGTCATCCTAATGTACTCCAATTACTTTAAACAGAAAATGAGATGTGTGTACATAAATATATATACCTGTGCAAACACACTAGGTGTGCAAAATCTCCAAGGGCCAGTTACAAATATAACTGTTGAACTGTGTCATAAAGCATGTTTCTCGTTAATAATGATTTGGAACCTAATCTTCTCTTCCTCTGGTAACAATCCAAAATTTTACTATTGACATAAATTAGGTTACACGTCAGTGCATTACAATAAAGTAGTTTACAAGAACATCTTTTAGTGCCATAAGATATTATTAGCAGTTCTTAAAGGTGAAGTACTTCTTTTAAATATAGAATCATTAGAATTCATCACTGATTTTATGCAAGCTCTTAACAAATACAAATCATAAATTAATATTTGACCTAGTCAGAGGCTTTCAGTGTTAAGTTGCCCGTTTAGACATCTATCCAGACCTAGCCCAACAGATTCACTGTCTGTATCCTGAAATCAGTTGCATCTGATTTTTTTTTAGTAATTTACTGTTTCATTTTGAAACTTAATTAAAGAAATCCTTAAATACCAAATAGGCTGTTTGGCACTTAGGCCGCACATCTATGACATTGCTTTTGAAGGAAAAAATCAACTGTCAGAAAAAAAAAATCTCTTATACAGATCAAAATTTTACACTCAGAAAGTTACTGCTAAAAGTCTCTGTCACAGCATCATATAAATATTTTCATGAAATTAAACTAACCATAGCAAGTTTTAGAGTCTAATACTACACTGCAAAGTTCTCCAAATAAAACTTGGGGGAAAAAAACCCCTCAGAAGCTCAGCGATATGCAACAATTTCAATCACATTCATATTCCCACCCCCACCCCACCCCCAGCCTACACACACACCCATTTCTATGATGATATAGCTATTTTCCCCACTAGCAATTCTAGGTATAATTGTAATGAGCCAGGTTGTTTAACAGTTTGCAGTGTCTTCAAAAATGCACATAAGTAATTTAGAAGAAATCCAAACCATTGGAAAACTTGTTTATTCTTCTAAAACTATTTTTCATTTTTTTATTTGATCCAACCCTAAAAAGAAAATTGAGTTTAGATGCAGAGTCAAATATATATTTACGTTACTCATTTTTTTACACTACAATAGTAGCATTGTTACAATTTCAAAACACAGTGGCCCTCTCTATAGGGCACATATGAAAAAACAAGTATGTGAGCGTGAATCCAAGGCCTACTTCTAACATTTTTTCAGTTGTTCTTGAAGCGCTATTTAAAAGTTATTTAAATACTATTTAAAAGTTATTGAAGTGTTATTTAAAAGTTTGTTTCTACTCTTATAAAAAAAAATGTAGAGAAATGAATGTAATATTTCTATGGTAACATGAAACATAGCGTAGATAAATCACATCATTCATTTATGAGAGCTGAAGGACCTTGAATCCCTCTTTCTGCAACCTCTTCTGTGGGCCGGAAAAAGACAAGTTCTTCTTCAGGTCATTGTCAAATAAATCATCCCATAAGTCAGCCTCATGACTCATCTTAGTTTACTGCAGTACAAAAAAATTGAGTGATGGTTCCACTTTTCAATTTCTGGGTTTACGTCTTTGTGTCGATATAATCTAATTCAATCAAGTCATTACTCATGGTCAGTCAGTTCATTTGTTGTTCAGTTTTCCTAGAAGTTTCTCATTTTAGAATGAATTTTAACCTATTGCTAATATAATTTATCTCATCTTTCAAGTACATTGTATACCACTATCTTTGAAGAGTATTTTAAATAACTTTTCACATTAAAAATAAAAGGATTTTTTTTCAGACATCTTCTGATTACAATGTCCTTTTTCTTAAAGACAAAGCTGTGTCAGGTCTAAGAACTCTTTAAAAAAAATTGATGAT
The DNA here is from genome assembly GCA_003342815.1 of Eudromia elegans. Taxonomy (NCBI): domain Eukaryota; kingdom Metazoa; phylum Chordata; class Aves; order Tinamiformes; family Tinamidae; genus Eudromia; species Eudromia elegans. The sequence goes on along the minus strand of PTEX01000087.1, from coordinate 607,184 downwards.
TACCTATAATCTCTTTAGTCCTTTTTTATTTCTTTTTTTTTTTTAAATAAGTCTTCAGTTTCTACTGACAAATCAGTAAGCATAGCAGCTTGTCTTTTCTACAATTTAAATCACAAGATCGTCAGAAAAGGGTTGTTTAAAAAAAAAAAAAAAAGAGAGAAATCTTTTTATTCTCAGATTATTCCATTTGACCATTCTTGTCACTCAGAAAGATTCTCACCGAAGAACAGAGAATTATATCATTTAGTTCTGAGGTGTTTCATTCATACTGATACTAATTGAATATCACATGCCAAAAATCAGGCAATTAATGTTGTCTTACACTATCTGAATGAATCACATTCCGGAAAAGTGTTTGCACATGGGACATCTGACAGAAGTTTGAAACTGAACTTCTCATAGATGCAAAAAACAGAAGTCGAAATCTTGACTTCATCCATTCATCTGTGCTCTCAAACCAGAGGTCTTTTGTCCACTTTGCAGCTATAAAGGGCAGCTAATCTTTGATGAAACAGAATGACATTTCACCAATCTCAGAAACACCTGGTAAGTGCCTCCTGTTGACAATAGTACTGTGTTTTAATGAACAAATAAATAGCTTATCTACCATTCTTGGCAAGAAAATCCTGCTATTGAGGCAAAGCACCAGCTCTCCCAGTGTTAGTTGGGCTAATTGACTCCTTGGATGAAGTTAAATCACACTATCCCCAGTGGGATGTATGTTTGCCAGTAATCAATAGCTCAACAAGATCCACATGGCAGGTAATTAAGTGGAAAGCAATTAATACCCATCAAATGTTTTATTAACTGTTTGCCATTCCTTCACTCAAAAGTTCCAATGTACTGTAAATAAGACTGTGAAGAAAGGAATAAATATGGGTTGTATTTTCTAACAAGTCTTACTTTTACTGAATTCTTGACTGGTATGTGCAGCATTAAGGTATGGTATATCACGAACACAGATGTCTTGGTCTTCCATCCTAAGAGAAACACTGACCTGGAACTGTCTTGAAGATTTGGCTGTTCCATGAAAAAGAGGTGCTTCAATCCAAAGCAATGGTGTTAGTTTGGATATAGTGAAAATTTGCAGTCTTCCTTTCAGCAGCAGCCTTTCTCCTCTCATACAAGTGATGCAAGACCTACAAGGAGAAGTAATATCTTTCATACCCACCAATAAAGTTGGGATACAAAAAAAAAGAGAGGAGGGCACTAACATTTGTGATCTAAGATTTTGAACTAACACTTATGGTCGGTTATTTCTCACTAAATAAATAGATCTAAGCAAAAATATTCCTTGATCCTAGGAGCCCTGCCATACCTATATCTGTTTCGTGCTTACACATAACGCTCACTAGCTTTAAAATGATAGATAATAATGCTGCTCCATCCAGACAAACACAGGGAAAGATAGCTGCATTAGAAAAGTTCCTAAGCAAATCTCCCCTTTCAAAAACAGGAATATCCTACACAAAAGGAAGTCTTCTTCATAACCATCTTTCTTTCTTTCTCCATTATCAGACTTCTTCAAGAAGCAGTAGAAGCTATGGTCACCATCCCTTATCATCTGGATTTTTTGTTCCATGTTTTCCTTCAGTTATCACCTCCACTCATATGTAACTCAAGAAGCACTGAGATAGCAGTAACCCTAGAACAGTTATTTTAGCAGTAGGTAGTCATTTTCTGTTCTGATCTCAGATGCCTCTACAGAACATCTACCTGATTGTTATTCTTGGAGCAGATTCTGACCTTGTTACAGATATCTGTAAGAGAACTTAGCCACTGGATTTCTTGATATTTAAAGTTTTTTGGAGACCTAGCAAAATCTTTTCCCTCTCTATCTATCTTTTCTTATGTTGGACAGTGTATCTTCTGCCAAATGCAGAACTCATTTTGAATTCACTCTGCCTTTCAGAATTAGAGTACAGTCCAGACTTTCTAGAGGTTTCTAGAATTTTCCTGAGTTGAAAACACTTTCTCACTCAAAATATCACTGAAAGTGTAAAGGGTAAGGAGGGAAGGAAAGTGAAGGACTGAAGAAATGCTCACCTTTCTACACCTTTTTTAGGAGGACAGACCCTCTTAACTAGCTGCAGATCTCTGTCAAGAGAAACAAGTTGTCCATGATGGAAGACAGTTATCAATCTAGATAGATGCTTGTGTCTGGAGAGAGGATGACCCTCACATAATGACCATATATTGGTAGCCTAGCCATCAGGCCTGTCAGGGAGTAAAAAAGGCTAAATGAAGTCCAAAAGCAAGGTGGATCTAGCAGCAAATTTTGTTTATTGTTATATCATGTTTATTCATGGACAGCATTCACAATCACAGAGTATTTAAACTGAATATACAAAGCATCCTAAATTGCCTATTGATCTGTTCCAATTAAATATATGTGCATCTCAAATATCCACTCTTTTGGCATTGATTTGTACTGGTTTAAATCATTCTTTGACAAAAGTAGTCTCAAATGAAATCTTCCTCTGCTCTGAAGATTCACGTGAAGAAGTCAGATAAAAATATAGTGAGTGTATTTTAATATGCTTGCTAGTGCTGTGTTTCTTATTCAGGGTTATTTTCCACACATTCTAACATGTCTAAATACGGCTGAATCTTGTGTCACTGTTCAAGAAAAATTTTCATCAAAGTCTAAGGGACTAAGAATACAGGCCAAGTGAGAGAAGCAATGCTTTCTAAGTACTAGACTACTTCAGGAATACAAATAATAATCACAGCAGAAAGAAATAGTGGAAACTCTAGAGACATCTCACATTCTCTTTTGTGCTATAAAGTGTAACACATTCAATATAGGCAGAATATGTTGTACATATTTATAGATATGTCTATTTTAAGTGTGTTCCAATGAGTATTATTTAGTGGTGTTATAAATGTGCCAGTACAATCAAATATATGCAGCAGGATTGTGTGGATTTGCAGATTATATTATTCTGAACACTTTCGACTTCTTATAATCCTTGGATCTTGCTATACTAAGTACAAAGAATTTGGTGGGACAAAAAAAAAATCTGCTCTGATATATACACAACGAGTTCCCATTGATTTCAGTGCAGCTGACTTCAATGGGAGTTGAATGTGTGTGCTGGAGGGCAGAGGAGAGTTATTTATAGTCTAACCTTCCCAGACAAAATGAGCAGGCTGGATGTGCATTATCCTCTCAACTGCAGTATCCCTAACACTTTCTGAATCATCTTTCATTATTTAATCTAATTCATTATGACTCAGCCGTAACAGAGATATCTCCTAATGATTAAGTGCAGCAAAGGAAAAGGGGAAAATAACATACCAAATAATTCAGGCACATTGAAAACAAACACATTGAAAACAACTATTTTCTTATGCTTCTAAATAAATTATCAATAACTACTGTCATATTTTAAGAGGCTTTGATAGTATTTTGTCCAGTTACCTAGCAGAAGTATCCTGGAATTTCTCTCTTAGTACAGAAGAATAGAGAGAGTTTGACAAAAAGCACAATTTTCTCAGCTTTTTAAAAGTAACAAAATCAGAAAAAGAGAAAAAGACAATTTTATTAAGGTGTATTTTCTTATTATTTTAGAAATGAATATAGTCATGCAGGTGGCCTGTTATTTTATAAGACTTTTCCACTATTTTTGGAGTTTTTAAAAATTTCAGAAGAGCAAGAATATTTTTGCATTAAAAAGAATGAAAAGTGAAAGGGAAAAGGATTCATTTTATGAAATGAAGTGAGGACAAAAAGAAGTAAGAAAGCATTAGCATTTTTAATGCCTTGAGAGACTTATGATATAATGTTCTGTCTTTCATGAGTGAAATAGCTCTCCATAATAATTCCTAATTTGAGAAGGTCCTATGCTTACCAGTGTGGAATTAAAAAGGATTCATGGTAAAATGTCTTGTATTTTTGTTTCACGGTCTCTGCTTCACCTGTGTAGCATGAATTTGAACTAGACTAGAAATGCAGTCCTTTTACACTTGATAAAATGAGAACATGTAAGTACAACTTGAGTTTAGGAGTAGGAATATGGAGGATCAACAAAAGTAAAATAGAAGCAGATCTCAAAACCAGGCCAAAAAAATATGGTCTCAACCATATTTCCTAGAGCAGCTGCTAGAGTGACTTTACCTAAGTGAAAAAATGTGTCAGCTTAACACAGATTTCTCTTATCTTCTCCATCCTCCCCAAGACAGTGTTTCTTATAACATTTTACTCTGTAATTCTGACACTTTATTGAAATAGCAGGATTTGGCCAAAAGCTTTCAAAAATGCTTTTTATAATAGTTTGTCTCAGAGGAGTTATACCAGCAAAAAAGTCATTAAAAAAAAAAGTAAATAAAAAGAAAAAAAGTCTTTGGGTTTCAAGACCACACATATTGCTGGCCTGGGTACCTTGACAAAACAAGCTCTGGAATCTTGATCTTGGGCACTGGTTATGTGAACAGTAAGGCTGTGTTTAAAGAGCCTGTTTCCAACAACTGCAGATTTGGGAGTGCTGTCTCTATCTGCACAGTAAATGGAGGGTTATCTCAAGCCAGAGTTGCCAAGAAAATCATAATCACACCTTTATTGTGACAGGCAGTCACTAGATAGCAGCAAAAGCAGGCACATTGGAAATCTGAAACTCTGTAGGGAAAAAAAAATGAAAGGACAAGTACACCTGGAGCACTGCTCAAAAATACAATTGAATAATGTGTAAGAGAGTTCTCTCTTAAAGACTGTGGTTTTAGTGAAAGTGTTCATTTCAATTTCATCTCATTGGTTCCCCAGGAATCCCTTAGCATGGGGTAAGATATCAGAGAAATGTAAAGACATCTCCTCCTGCCAAATTCTCAGCGGAGAGATGAGCAAGGACAAAATCACTTTTTTTTTTTTTTTTCAGACAGCCAAAGAGCTATTTTCTCAGAAACAAATGGTCAATACCAGCCATTATATCTGCTTAAAGTAACAGTCCTGTTGTAACTGCTGCAGCACAAACTAATTAAATCTCCTTTACAAAGCCTAACTTTTGCCCTATGTATTGCAGCAATAGTAATTTTATTTAATCTGCTGAAGAGTGCCAAAGAAGTATGTTTACTTGGCAGGAATTCACTTTTCAACACTTAATTAAATAAAAGATTCTGTAGAATGAATCTTAACCTCAGATATTTAAGACTCAAAACCTTATAAATAAAACTAATTTTTAGATATGTTATGTTCCAAGATCACATCCTCACTGGTATAAGGGTTACGAGATATGTTATGTTCCAAGATCACATCCTCACTGGTATAAGGGTTACGAGGTAAAATCAGTAACTCCGGTAATATCTTAGTCTCACTAATGCTTCATATGCCAGCATCAATCTTCTTTGTTATCTGCCTGGCACAGTAATACTTCAAATAATTTAAACCAGAAACAATTACCTGAAAAATGGATTTTGAAAGTACCTCTATCACCTTATATTTTAAATACTGGGGAAAGGTATGAATGATTTCTACTTTCACAGTGAACATGCTTTGTCTTGACTGGTTGATCATTTGCTGTATTTAGAAATAGAGATATATTGATAGTGTTAGAACTATTGTAAGAAATGGGAGAAAAATCCAACTCTATGCAGGCCTTTCACATGGAAGGTATTCAAGATTTAAATAATTCAATTTTGATGGAAGAACTCTGTGAGGGGGTCAGTTGTTGACAGATAAGTATATCAAATTGTTCTGGATCCATGTCCAAATTCGCTTTTAGTGGTGTGTAACTTAAGCAGTTTAACAAATGAATAGGAAACTTGATCTTAGGCCATGGGGAAGTAAAACTGAATGCACGAGGTGTCGAGTAAACATTATCATGCATGTGAAACAGGACAGGAGTAATTCATACTATCTCAAGGACGATTAAATAGTTTTCTGCATGTTGTTCTGCCACACTGTTTAAGAGAAAACAACATGTTTTCTCATTGTTATGAAAGCTGAAAATATTAATATACTTTTGAAAAACAGAAAAAATAGAGTGTGGTAGATGTTGATGTACCTCCTTTACAGTTCTAAAAAAGTAAGCCCAGTGCTTCATTACGGAAAGTAAATATCAAGTGAAACTGCTATATTCGAAGTTACTCTAAAATTCAGTGGTGTGTTAGAGGTCAAGGGTCATCATACTGATTTTATATGACACATAAACATATCACACCTGAGTGAGGAATAGCCTGACAGAAAGAGAATAGAAATAAATTTTTAAAATTTGCTTCACTTCATTTTGATTAAAATGGTTCTTGCTATATATCACAGGCTTAGATTTAAACATATTACTAGTACAAGATGCTTGAAAGAGAAGTATTGGTTCCTGAGTAGTAAAAAAGTATATCTCATGGTATCTTTGAGCCATCATTATCAAGATCTCACTTTATTAAACCTCTGCTCTGTATCTTCATTTTTTCCAGCAGCCAACAGTAAACATGAAAAGGACTGACTAGTGAGAAACAATCCCTAATTGGCAAACATCCTGTATTGTTGAACTTTGGACCTTCCAAAAGCTTAGCAAAGTAAAAATGAGCAGTGTATGTTAAAAAAGATACATGTTCAAAGCAGGCAAAAGAAAACAACTTTAAAGCCTGCAAGACAGTTACATATTTTGCTCCAAGCAGTAGATAGAGTATAGCTAAGAAGCCAAGAAAATGCATTTAGCTGAACACATCTGTTTAGCACTTGAGAGACTGTATTTGGGGGACTGTATTGAATTCTGAACTCCTTTTAGGAACCCAAATGAGAATGTACTGGACTGAGACCAGCAGCATCCAGCGAGCTGAGCTGTTAAATGGAGCACAGGACATCCCAGGAGAGGTCAGGAGCTTGTTCAGCCTCCAGAAAACATAACCAAGGAGAAATCTTATTGCCATCTTCTGCAGCAATGAGGTGAGCATAAGGAGAAAGAGATAGAAGCTGTACGTGGAAGTGAAAAGAAGGAACAGACACACATACACACACCCAAACATATGCAATGTAACATTTTCCTAAAATCTTACTATACTAGAAAAATCTTTTTCTCTTTGAGGATTGTCACCAGTGAAACAGTTTGTCCAACGAGACTGTGAAATCTCTATTATTGGCTATACTGAACACAGCTCAATGGGACAGAGCTCATGAGCAACCTGAACTAAGGGTATCTGTCTTGAGCAAGATTTGAAGCAGATGCTTCCAGAATTCCCTTCCAAACTATATTTTTCTGTGATTTGAAATGTTTGTGTGTTTCAAAACAAGCGTTGGTTTCTCATAAAAAAAAAAAGAAAAAGAGTATGCACTGCTTCTCTGGAATAACTACATGTCTAATGGATTCTTCTGGTTTTACAGCAACAGTTCAAGGTCTAGGACATGCCAGACTCATCACTGAACATAGTGGAAGGTGGACATTATTCTGCATTTAATGTTGTTGCAACTTTTACACATTAAATTGTTTATGTGTAAATTGGTTTTAAAAGGAACTATGCATTGTCTTGGATAGAGCCTCTGTTTCCTACTCTGCATGTGGATCGACAAAGCCATTAGCTGGACTTCTTTTTTGTTTCTTCAGTGAAAACTGTTGCCTTTTACCCCATGGCAATGAGAGGAAAGAAAAGTAAATTTTTGGAGGGCAGAAATTGCTTTACATACTCAGTTGTATTATTCTGTCTACCTGCACACTATGAAATGAAATTCAAGCTTATCTAGAGTTGTTGCAACTTCCTAGGTAAGAACTCTACCCCTAGTGCTCCCTAAAGATTCTCACTGATGAATATCATCACAGAACAAGAACAATTTTATTCTCATATACACAGGATCTGGTTACAAATTCTCATGTATTTTCACTTTAAGAATAAAACTTCCCAAGCTGGTAGTATGTCCTATCCATATGAGACTAATGAAAAATAATTTTTGATCAGATAAACCAAAGCAGTCCCCTCCAAAACAATAAATAAATAAATAAATAAATAAATAAATAAATAAATAAATAAATAAATAAATAAATAAGAGTTGCTGAGTTTCCAGGACTACACAGTAGAAATTACTAGGAGCTCCTACTGATCTTCTCCAAGTCATGCACATCTGTTACTGCAGCTACTGTCCTGCTTGAGATGGGACAGGATGTTCTGCTCAATAAAGCGTCTAAGACAGCTGAGTCAAGGTCACTCAATAACATCAAGAGAAAACAGCAAGAGAAGCAGAGGGAGACACTGTCCTGTGAGGAGAGAGGTTCCAGTCAGCCAACTCAACCTGTTGCTGTAAATGGGTTCAGGTCGGCAATGATGTGAAGGCATGCTAAAGCTTTTTCGGCCAACACACAGTTACCCCTGCTGTTCATCACCCATATGGGTGGGGAGATGTCAAGGCATTAAGAGCGACTGCTTCACTTTGAGATTGAGAACCAGAGGTAGGAAGACATGGAAGCTCAGGTGCTAATTCCTCTATCCTACTAGTGAGAAGGAAGTACTGGAGAGAGTGGACAAATCCTGTAACCAGTGTTGACAAAAGAATGTTTTAGAATGTTTTTGAAGACTGAAGACTGCTAAAAGAGAGATCAGCCACCTCACCAAGTACTGCAGAAAGCATATTTGCCAGCAGGTTAGCTAGTCTGGTGAGGACAGCTATAAATATGGGAGGGAGAGGTGTGAGAAATAGTGTTTATCTCAACTTCAGCAAGGCTTTTGACACTCTCATTCATAATATCCTCATAGACAAATTGATAAAACACAGGAAGGATAGTAACATGGACTGAAAATTGTCTGAACTGCTGGACTCAGAGGTTGTGATCACCAGCCCAGAGTTCAGCTGGGGAAGCTGGGACTGTTCAGCCTTTACAAGACTCAGGAGGGATTTATCTGTGTGTGTGAACTGTCCCTTGTCGGGAAGCAGAGAAGAAGACAAAGACAGTTTCTTCTCAGTGATTCTCACTGACAAGAGCAGAGGCGATGCACACAAGCTGAAATACAGAAATTCCACTCTTCTAGATTCTTCCAGGTTATTTTTGTTTTATTATTTTTTTTTTTTCAGTGAGGGTGGTCAGCTACTGGCATAGATTGCCCAGAGGATCTGTGATGTCTCCATCCTTGGGAAGAGTCAAACCTCAACTGGACACAATCTTAAGCAAAATGCGCAAGGTGAATGTACTTGAGCAGAGGGCTTGGATGAGACAGTCTCTCCACACTGCCTATGATATGATTCTGTGATACTTAGATGGCTATAGTGGGAGAATACCACCTACATCATTTTCACAATAAGAATATGAAAAGAATGTCTTTTAAAAGGACAGTGCAATATAGCCAAGCCATGACAAAACTGCTCTTGCAGTGTTTTTTACTTTCCTTTCACTGACTGACACCATCTCATTATCTGTATATTATCTGTCTTGACAGTGTAAGTAAGCCTAAATAAACTTCATTTTTTTCTAATCCAAAAGAAAATCCTGAAGTAGTGACTGAAGTAATGAAGTCAAAACAAAAGACCTTAAGAAGTAAACAGTGCTGTAGACTTGTCACTGACTTCATTATCAGCTGTTGTTAAAGTTGAAGCCCAAATGAAAATCCATGCAGATAATCATCTGTGTAACAACCAGCAGCAAATCATGAATCCCTTTAAAAGGTATATATTTCATATACTGGAAGAACAAATGACTTGCAAAAGACTGTCCTCCATTTCCTGACCAGGATTTCAGTACACAGCACACTGAGCAAGTAACTGTGGAGGACTGTAAACCCAAATGATCCAGAACCTCTGATCTATGCTGTCCTCCTAGGCTCCCAATAAGAGTGAGATTGCTTGCCCAGCATGTGGTATTAACCATCTTCTCAGGGAGCTAAATGATTTTACTTTTTAATTGCCTGTACTCATTAACCAAAATGTGTTTTAGATAAACCTGTGACAAATCTACCTGAGCCATGAATGTTTCTGAACTCTTCTTTTTTACCCAGTGTTGGAGGAGCTGTTGTAATTTTGGTATCGACAGTTTTCTCAGTAACAGAGAGTTCAACAGTCAGAGCAGCAGGAGGAAGCAGAGTGGAATCAAATTCTATTTAAGATTTTCTTGATGTTACAGAAGTCTGTGTGGGGTTTTACATGTTGGTTGTGGCCAATTTTCTCTTTCTGTGATTTCCTCTTAGGCTCCTGAGTCGTCTTCTAGCCTAGTCACTGAGCTTTGGTGTAGACCTAAAATCAAAAGTTTTTTTTCTTCTGTTCTTGCCCTTGACTACTTTCAGATCAGATCAAAATGTATACTGCCACAAAAAAAAAAAAAAAAAAAAAGAGAACTTCTTTCTTTTAGATACTTTTTGAAATAAAAATACATTGAAGAAGGTTATTTGGAATTCTTCCCCTTCATGAGATCCTCTTGCAGCAACTGGTTTTTTTTTTTTCTTTAATGGTGAAAAGACATGAAATAAAATTTCTTTGTGCTTTTTGTTATCTGTGGGGTATTTTTCGTTTTCTTCTGGCCTTGGACAGAATTTTGTTTTGGGGTTCAGATCTCAGCTCTGAGTGTGTATTGCTGTTTTATGTATTGCTGTTGTAGGTGGAGAGTCACAGAGTGTAGAGCGTGAATTGTCTTCAGTCATCACAGACAGAAAGGAAAAAGCTCTCTTGCAACCTCCATGCAGTCCCTTCATAGACTGTTTTAGGAGTTAAGGATTTTTTAATTTTAAATCTGAGGCAGTAACTGGTTTCTTAAAATTACACCAAAGTAATATATGCAAGAGTGATAAGTATAAACGGTGACGAGGTATATTGCTAGAAAGTCCCCTGGCTCTTTATCACAAAGGTAGTAGCTGTAGAAAGGTAAATGTAGAAAAAAAATCAAGACCTCTCAGGACCCTCATGGCGGGGCAGCTTCCACACAAGGCCCCAGCTCACCAGGCTGGAAGGCAACCAGGAAAGTTTATACAGGCTGATGTGTGAGAGGGGGTAGATAAGAATGCTGCAATTCACTGTTCCAAACAATGGAATAAAAATGAAAAGACTAAGCTGCAGTGTAGAGTTACAGCCTCTTACTTTCAGAACAATTCACTCCCTCCTTTATATATCTTTTTTTTCCTGGATTCACACCCCTCCTCTTTTCATCACTACAATAGACTTAAGATTGCTATATCAAAATAACAACTAGAATGAATTCATGCTGCTGAGATGCTTTTGTTCGTAAAGTTACATGTCATTTCATTAGCCCTATTGATTTGCTTTAGTGCCAGTGAGCTGGCTTTTTTTTTATATATATTATTGTCTCAAAATAAGCAGAGCATCTTTTTTTCCATCTTTTGGAATAATTGTAGTAAATAACCCATCAGGGAAACATTTAATGACTGTTCTTTAAGATGCAATGGGAACATTATCTTGCCTCTTATTACATGATAAGGAATCTATTCACTGTTGAAACTCTGACGGTGTTTAGAAATGTTTATATTGAGAAACATTCATGTTAAAGTCTCATCAAACCACCTTTTTCAAGCAAAATATTATTTGAAATTAAAGTTTTTAATATTTCCTTTTTTTTTTTTTTGCTTTTGGGTTTTGCATAAAGTATGGAGCTTTATAATTGTCTTTTTTTTTCCTATTCTAACTTAAAAAAAATCTGAAAATTACTAAAAAAGGAAGCTTTGAACCTACACTTTATTCCCACGGACTTATTTTCTGAAGAGAAGGAAAGAAAGATTGGGAAAGGGAGAAAAGAAGGAATGGATGACCTTGCTGTATAAAATATTTTCAGAGAAACATGAAAAGTGTTTGAAACTATGAAAAGCAGTTCCATTTGGAGCCCCATCATAATCAAACTAGGGTCAATCTTCAAAAATTATATTGAAATCATGTTTTCTTACTTTTCACATAGCTTATTGCTGTGATAACAGCTGTACATTTTTTATTGATTCGAGTGTAATGTTGTGGCCATACTAACCCTTCACAGCTACAAATTGCTTAAATAAAAGCAGAAGCAACCAGACTAGAAGTGGACAGGAAACCCACTAGATCTTAACCAGTCACATTAAAATGAATGAATGATATACATTTGAGACACAAAAGTCATCTTACATACCATCTTCTATCTTCATGCTCACTTTGTATGTAGCCTTAGTCAGGGTTATACTACTTTTCTAGGGTTCATAGACAAAACTTTTTCAGTATATCATTTTTCTCCTGTTTTATATCTATCAGATATATCCCTTATGACTAAAGAGTTTTTAATTTAAATTTATTTCCCTTCACTTTGTTATACATTTAACATTTTCCAAGGCAAACTGTTTAAGGTGATGGTCAAAAGTTATAAAAGGTACTTCAAAGCCACCTCTATAGATATTTAAAGAGCTGAAAAAGCCACAGTCAGGGGCTGACTGGGGATTCCTATGGGCAATTACCCAAAGCTAGTCTACTTTTTAACTTTTTTAAATAAAAATATATTTGAAAAGGTTCATACAGTAAGTAACCCATGGTTCAGTACCAAAGTGAGGTTTCGTATGGGCCACAAGCAAAGCAGGACACCAAAGTAAGTGCCTTCCCTGTGCACATGCTCCCAAGATCCAGGGAATGCTGCTGGACAAGCAGTGAAGCCAGATGAAGGGTGAGTCCCTGCGGAGAGACAGGGAGCTGCCTCCAACCCCTTCCCAGCTCCTGCTGCTTCTCCTCTGCCAGCAGTGGTGGTCACGCAGCCTTGCGGTCAGGCAGGTCAGGAAGTTAAACTAGCAAAAAGCCAACTATGAACTACAGTGATTAGTTTTCTGCCTGCTGGAGACCTTGCAGGGTACAGTGATGGGGAAGTCAAACACATAGCAGCCGCAGCAGTAGTACAATGGAAAAGGGAGGAAGGTGCAGCTGGAGTACCGAGGAGCAAGGGTACCCTCTTTGGTCCCTCCCGCCAGCATGCGCTCCCTGATAGTGTGCCCCAACTGATTCGTTGAACTGCATTTTATTTAGCACCTGGCAGACACAAACTGAACATACACATGATGGATTTGCAGACATGACACCATCAGATTGTTTGCAAAGTCATGCTCAGGAAAAGAAGTTTCCAGAAGTGCTGGTAGAGTTTAAACAATAATGTTGCATGCTAGAGACAGGAAAAGATGAAGGGTACAGAACAGCAGAGAAAGAAATAACCAGCATGAGAAGTATATCAGAGAGGCAGCTTACCTGGGAATATTGTGACCTGAGGAGAAAAAAGATAATAAAGAACATGGGATACATATGGGGGGAAGAAATAAGAACTAGGCTAAGGTTTCAAGGGTTGAGTTCTTTTGCTTTTGTTTGCTTGTTTGTTAGATTTCTCTGTTGCATCATGTGTTAACTATGTGTCAGCTGAACAAGCAGCATCCTGGAAGAAGTCAAATGAGCAGCAGCAATTTTCAAATATTCCTTTTATAATGATAAGTCATCTATAAGTCATCTATAGGTCAAAAGTGTGATTCTTATATAACCTTTGTTGAATAGGATTTACATAACATCAGGAGACATTACTCTTGGCTTGTAACAGACATTTCCCCTCCCAGGGAGAATTCCAGACCAAACACAATGGTCCTCAAAATGAAATAATGCAAAGCAAATAATTACTGTAATAATATAGTGAAAGAGAGAGAGAAAGAGAGAAAGAGAAATGAGGGGGAAAGTGTGGTAAGAGGCTGCTTCCACCTAGTATTTAAGGCTATAGATTGCATTAGCTGCAGCTCCTAACTAGTATTTTTGTAAACTTGTGAGCCCTTGGACAATACAGATTTTGACATTTTCCGTAACAGAAAATGGCTTAAACTACCATTACAATCAACAGTCATTACAATCAGCTGCATGAAATGGTAGGAAGATGATGAAATGTCTTTTCTGCCAGGTTGTCGTTCTCTGAAGCAGACCTCAGACCAGTTTTTCCTCACTGATTAGACCATCTCTTACTACAAGCAGGACCATGATTTGATACAAAAGAATAACTAAGTAATTCTTTGTTGTTGAGAATTTTTGTTGTACTAGTCACTTTATGCAGACTTCTAAGATTTTGCCAATATCAAGATCACAGAACAATGTTCAGGATATTTAGATAGAGTTGTGGGTTTTGATTTACTAAAACTGTTTTTGCTTACTTTATGCCACTGTAATTACAAGCTGAGAAAGGACAACCAGCCTCAAAGAATGCTAACAAGGATTTCCTGCATAGGTGTTTACCCCCCTCACCAGCATGGATGCACATACACAAAACCCTAATTACATTGCACATACACAAAACCCTAATTACATTGCAACCTCTTGTTCACCGCTTTGCAAATAGTTCTGTTGCCATATCTGAAAACAATACTGTAGTGAAAAGTCTACATGATGCTGCCTGCCTCATGAAGATACCGTTCTTCTGGAGGTTGTGCAGTTTCATTTGCTTATCAGTACTCTCAATTTTGCCACTATGAATGTAACATTCCAGACATGGCTGCTCATGGTACAGCATGATATTCCCTTAAGAAGACTAGGATGGTAATAACCGGATTAAAAGTTGCCCCACAGAACAGATCATAGGGTCTAGGGCTTTTTAGGTAGTGGCAGACATATCCAGATGCAATTAAGTCACTGAGTTTAGAGGAAGTCAGAATTTTAACTTTTAAAGCAGTCAGTTGTTCTCGCTCTGTAGAAATCACAGTGGAGACTTCTCTGATGTTTATCAGTTGCAAATTAATTCCCATGGTGATTGACCAATTTACTTGAAACAACCAGCTGGTTGGAAAGTGTAGATGGCTTTTGACAGAGCAGGAAAATCTTGAGTTCAATGTAATTGGATATATTTTATTCTTGCAATGGACGTTAGACCATCAAGTATTGTCTTAACTTGCATGGGCAAATATTTGCTTACCAAAATGTCACTGTATGATGGTTGAAGTTTCATTGCAAACATTTAAGTAATTTTTCTCACTTCAATTCAAAATTCCAAAAAAAAAGAAGAAGGTGTTGTGTGACCTTAAAAAAGATCTGCTTAGAAGTGTTTCAAAACATGTTAACACCTGTTTCTTCTTCTATTGGAGAGCACTGCCTATTTGGAAGAACAGCCAGATAAACCAGTGTACCCTTCTCATAAGGGTTGGCTCTAATTTCTTACGGGCTTTATTGACATCCTTTTGTCTTAAATCTGACTTCAAGATTGTGCAGGGAGGTTGTAGAAAGGCAGACATCCCTCCTGGCTGTCCTCATCTTCATAAGGTCTTTTTTATTTTTTTGAAAAACAAAAAATCAAATCTCATCAGATATATTTCATAAGTAATGACATTCAGCACCATGTTTTTGTTCATTTGTTTCTTCTGTTGCAGAAAGACCATAGAGTTAAAGTTCTTAGCTAGAGGGACAGAATTAAATTAAAATGAATTTGAAGCATCTTCCCTATTCATTAACACCTGCTGAATGAGTTATGGGAATAGTCATATTTCTTCATTGGCAAAATATACAGCTCCATTTAAAAATCGTTAAGACAGCTGTTGCTCTCCAGAGTGTATGAGTTCAACAGAAATTACCTCTTTAACTCTTAGGTGATTTCTAGAAGTTGATTCTCAAGTAAAAGAGCATATTCAAAAGTAGAGGCTGAGCCTTGTATATCTGGATATTTTTCCAAAGAGGATTCAGGAAAGATTTCCCATGAGCTTTGAAACAAGAGTCAAAAGACATGGCAGATTGTCCCAGCAGTATGGAGTGGTTTTATCACATGCCCCCAAAATATCAAAAAATCAAGCACTGCATTTGAAAAAGTAAGAAGTAAAAAGGAAGGTAAAAGATCTCTCACAAGCTATCCTGGCCTCTTTTCACCAACTGCTCTTATTTGTGGCACTGGCCTTTCATTTCAGCTAGCCCTGGCAATGTAAAGAGGAGTATGCAGGGTCAGTCTTGTATATTCTTAGGATTTTAGTGTGTTCTGATGCTTTTATTAATATTTCCTGTAAAATGAAGGCATTAATCTACACTTTTTATATAGCAAAAGACAACAAGATGATAAACAGCTTCAGCACTAAAACAGTGCTTAATAGGCTTGTTAAGAAGGCTATCAATAGCCTGGCTAGGTATGTTCACTGGAGACCTCTGAGAAGTCTTAACTGAACCTCTCCTTTCAGACCTATCTCTGTGAATATCTTCTTCCTGTGGTAAATGGCCGTTTCTGTAATGAGGTTTGTACTGTACATTCATTGGAACAAATACTCTAAGATATATTATTTAGGTATTTTGTTACAGGGTAGCCATGCTCATATTTCAGTTGATTTATTGGACTTGCCTATTCCAACAGAGGAGCAGTACAAGATGTACCGCAGATGTTTGCTCTTGATAGAATTTAACACACACAGTGTGTTAAACACACAGAGCACAGTGCTTTCAGTTCTGATAAGGTATACTGATTTTCAACTGGGAACAATCTACATATAAGTAAGAACATTCCATTTTATTTCACTTTAAAGCTTTTTTTATGATTGGCTTATCTACATACATGGATATGAGAACTTTCCTAAACACCACCAAACTTGAGCTCATATTATTATTTTATTAATTCATTTATTTACTGCAGTGAAGCATTTCAAAATTACAAAGGTCTAAAAACAGTCCACCTATCCAATGCTTATTAAATCTAACCAACAGGGATACACAGCAACAGTGTATTTGAGACTATAGTAAGGATAGTTCCTATGCCTGTTATTGAAAACCTTTGCCTACATTCACAATCTGGGATTGCTTTTTGAACCCTGAATTGACCTTGTATTTCCATTTGGGGTTTGTGACTGAAAGCTTTTATATTGATTTATATATGACAAGGGGCATCTGACTCAGCACAGTGAATCAGGCACAAGTAACTTTTAGATCAAGCCATTCTGGTACTCTCTGTAGTATCCTAAAAAGACTATTGACAGCTCCGATTCTGAAGCTTTATGGATGTTTTCTGGGTTTAGTCTCAGCTTCTCTTCTATTAAACTGTGGCAGCTGTTAAGAGTATATTGCACTACCTGATTCATAGTTGTTCCCATCAGCAGTCCAAAATACTGACTGCGAGCAATTTATACTCCCCTGGGAATCCTAACAAATCTTGCAAGTAGTAAGAAGAGGCTACCTCCTCCAATCCAGAGACCGGAAGAACAGGCCCAAAGACAAGAACAAGAGGCAGAGCAGATCTCCAGCCCTGTTCCCTGATGTTTCTTTACATACTCAGAATAGAGCTCTGAGGTTCTTCGCTGAACTTCATGAGGTTCCTCTCTGCCCATCTCTCCAACCTGTCCAAGTCCCCTGGATGGCAGCAGAGTCCTCTGGTGCATCAGCCACTCTTCCTCTTTTGTATCCTCAGCATGCCAGTTGAGGGGGCACTGTGTCCCTTCATCTGGGTCATTGATGAATGACTGGAATAGCACTGGATCCAGTACTGACCACTGTGAGACACCGCTAGCTACAGGCCTCCAGCAATACTTTGTGCCACTAAATAAGCAGTTTGCTATAGCTCTACAGAGCAGGATTTAAAAAAAAAAAAAAAAAAAAAAAAAAGCAGGCATATTTAGTTAGAATGAGGACAATTTAAACAAACCAAGAATGCTAGTAAAGTATTTTCATTTCTTTCCAAGTGGATATATTTGTGTACCAGAAAACAAATCAGTTTCAGAATCAGCTTATAATATCTGACAAAACATTTTAGATTCCACAATGCAGATATTTCAAGGAGAAAAAGATAGATAGAGAGAGGTTTGAATGGCTTTGGTTTAAATAAAAGTTCATTAAACAAAAAATGAATGATTTTTCTCCCTCTGCTTTTTTAATATCAAGTGACTGAGTCATTGCTGGAACTTTTAAACTGTAGTGGTTTGTTTTGATTGCACTTGGAAGTATCTGATGAAAATGTGCAAATCAACCACCTAAGATTTTAAGTCTTCCTGTTGATTATACAAAAGTGGTAAGTACACAGAGTGCTTGCCTTTATGACCCTCTGTACCATAAACATATAAAGTAAGATTTTTTTTTGTTGCTCCTTCAAGAGGTGCAGCACAGATTTTGTGGCTCAAAGAAAGCAGATATCTGCTATGAAGAAATTCAAATAGGAAAATAGAAATACAAATATGGAAAATAGTAACAAAATCTTACTTTCCTACCCTGTTTCAGTACTATTTGCTTGACAGATAATTCTGAGACAGTCCATTCTATATTTACCTTATGTATGAATCTTTCTTTAGCCTGTATGTTATAATACAACTCTCATTTTGCGGGATCTAGATTTTACCTATACTTTTAATATAAAATTATAAATTGAGGTAAATAAAAGAGTCTACCCTAACTACCGAGGATTAAAAACATCTTCCTACATACTACTAATTTTCCTTAAAAAACAAACAAACAACAACTAGGACTTCAAATTAGACTTTACTTTTCCATAATAGCCCAAAACATGAAAATGTTTTCCACTTTCAGTATAACAAATATGACAAAAGATATCCCAAATTTCAGATAGCTATGTATACAGACAGTGAAAATGTAGTTGCTTTGAATAAGCTTTGCATTCTTGGTAAGTCATTGGTGGATATGTGCTTGTTTCTTGTACAGTACCATTATTTATTCTCCACCTCACACAATTATGAATTAAATACCAGTACAACGAGCCAGATTTTCACCATCAGGATAGTAGCTTTGTTAGCTTAAATATTTTCTTAAATAATTTGCATAAGGAAAATTCTCAGAATTCTCAACTGGTAAAAACATACAGCATCAGCTCCAAACACAAAAGTATATAAAAAATGGCATATTTGTGGCATATGTATATCACAAAATGGACCCAAACAGCTCTATTAGATCCATATTTGAGAAATTCCTTACATTTGAAAGACAATTTTCCAGTTAATTTTCCATATGCACATATCCAGAATTGTGCTTGAATACATAATTTAAGGATTTTGGAATATTAGAAATGAAGAAGAAAAGAAAAGAAAAGAAGAGAAAAGAAGAGAAAAGAAAAGAAAAGAAAAGAAAAGAAAAGAAAAGAAAAGAAAAGAAAAGAAAAGAAAAGAAAAGAAA
>PTEX01000087.1:510195-587766 GCA_003342815.1 Eudromia elegans | reverse complement strand
AGAAAAGAAAAGAAAAGAAAAGAAGAGAAAAGAAAAGAAAAGAAAAGAAAAGAAAAGAAAAGAAAAGAAAAGAAAAGAAAAGAAAAGAAAAGAAAAAAGGAGAAAAATAATTTGAATTAGCAATACTCAACATCAGCTGAAGGTCTTAGCCTGCCTCACAGACATAGAACTACCTTCAGAATGCAGTATATCTTATATCAGCTCTTGTGATTTATTAGGAGATGGTCCATTCATCCTGTACCTGCCTGAAGAAGAAGTATTCAGATCCATAAAACCAGAATGAATTATGAAAGGCAAGTTGCAGTAATAGGAGAATAAAAACCCAAGTACAATGGTTTTCTTAGGGACTACCTGATGGATCCTAGCCATTAATGACAGATAATTCCTGTCTCTCTCTTATATATCTCATTTGTTGTGAAAGTGTGCCTTATGCACAGAGTTCATTATAAAATATGTAATCAGGAGGAGCAATATCCCATTAATAACTAACAGTGGAGGAGCAGGGAGAAGAAAAAGAATCTAGTAATGGAAAGTATTTTCTGGTTATTAGTCACTAGGTCCTTTATAACTGAAGATAAAAAAAGTACAAAAGCAGATGGAAAAGGGAGAAAAGGAGGAGAAAAAGGTTTTGTTTTCAATTTGCAGAACTCCTGCAGTAGGACAGGAGAAAAGGAATCCAGGTGGAAAATCAAGGTGAGGAAGATGAGAATCAAATCATACCAAAGGAGGAAGGAAGCTGGAGGGCATGCATCTCTGATGATGAAAGTCCTAGTGAACTCCATCAGAAAGGAAGGGCAAAAAGATAACAGTGCAAAACACCCATGGCTGTCACAGAAGCAGCAGGGACATCAAAGAGGAAAGTGAGCAACATGAAAGGAAAAAAAAAGACTGGCCTTTCTGTTGAGAAAGAGAGTGAAGCTAGGGCTGCAAATCATCTGAAGAGATGAGACTAGCAATTTATGAGGGTAAGGCCTTAAGATAGTCATCAGCAAGGAAGATGCAGTCCTCAGAGAATAAGATAGAAGACTCTGATAATAAGGAGATATCTAAGAGTCAAAGTCAGGAAGATAAGCTGACACAGAGAGGGTAAACAGAAAATATATGACAGTAAGGGACTGAGGAACTGAGCTACATAATTTCAAAGAGAGCAGTGTTTGTTCTACAGATGTGGATATGTGTAAGAAAATGAAGATCGGGACAGGCATGATGTTAGGGGAAGCTGAATATTGCCATGGATAACAAGTGTGTTGATATAAGATCTGAATTTGTCCTGGATTTCTTCTTTAATAACTTCAGGCCCTGCCTTTACCTTCTGGATCCATAGGATATGGAAATGTGGAAAGGAATCGGGGAAGAGATGGACAGAAAGATATAACAGAGCAGAGCAGAGGGAGATACAAACAAACCACAGGAAGAGGAAGTTGTTCTGATGGAAAAGAGAGAAATTTGATTCTGAAAGTAAATCTCGAAAGACCTCACAATGAACATAACTGCAAACAATTCAATGGTAGATCAACATATGAGAAAATCAGCCACATCAAGAGTAGCCTGCCAAGAAATGGAGCTAGGGACTGATAGAAGTGAAGGAAGGGGCTAACAAGATGGCAAGAGCAAAATACGTACTGTCTCATGAAACAGCCTAGGGATGGCACATTTAGAGCGATACCCAGCGAAAGTCATCAGCAGCATGCAACTGAGGTATGGGAGCAGGCGATAAGGAATGAAACTTCATCCGTCTCTCTCAGATGCATGATATACATAGATGTACTGATAAGTATACTTGTACACATTCAGTCATTACCGCTGCATGTAAACATCACATTGTTACATTTTTTTATTGTTTAGTTGTGTTTCTCTGCTAGGATTAACACCTCTGACTTCATTTCTTTTTCATTCTCAGAGCATGAATGAAACATATGAGAACAGAAGATGCATGGATCTGTCCACCATGATATTCATCCCATCTGCATTTCTCTCTCTCTCTCAATGCATATTTTAGAATTATATACTAGTAAAGTATTGAACTAAAATACATATGCCTGAAAACAGGCATATTACATAGTTTCTTAGCCATTACAGAGGAAAATGACACCAAAGGCTAGCATGTATGTTTATACTTCATTCCACTTCTACTGATAATGAAAATCATATTTCTACATTTTACTTTTTTAATTTTTTTCTAATATAATAAAATATTTTAAAATTATGGCAATATGGTTTGAAATTTACTATAATATTTTTATCAGAAAAAAAGACTAAAAACCAATAAGGCAAAATCAGGTGTTTTTGCTTTAAGTTCTTTTCCCAAAAAAATTGTAAAACAGAATATGGAAAATTTGTAGATATCTCTGAAAACAAAATTTCCTGATATTTTTTGTTCAGTATTACAGGCATTCTCTGATTTATTGCCAAGTGATCACTGAACTCAGTAATCTAGACAGATTACTAGAGGACTTCTATTTTTAGGAATCCGTCTGGTATTGTGGCAATTGCAGCTGATCGGATTACTGCTATATCCTAACCATGTAAAATGCACTGATGCTGCAAGAAAAACTTGGGCTATGGACTGTAGTCATAATGTCAGGCTGATAACTGGAAACTTATATCCTAATTTATTTGAAACATCATTACTTTATAACTAATTCATGACAACTCGTGTCATGCTTAAATTTTGTATTTTGCCTTTTGGAATTATATTCAGCGGGAGATGCACTGGCAAAATCAGGGATTGTCTGAAGGACTCCGTAGTATTTTAAGTAAAAGCCACAATACGAGGGTTTATTAAAAAACCATCGACAACCATAGACCGCCTCCCCCTACTATCTCGAAACAAAAAACCTCTCCCACGAGTATCAACAGCTACATCTAGTGGCTACAGTCAGTGCCGATATTTTCTCCCGTAACGGAGTAGGCTGTAAAAGAAAAGCCGCTTTGTGTTCCGCATTAAGGGAAAAGGTAAAAACATTCGCCTTCATGTATTTAACAGCTTCAGTGATACTTAGTGAAACAACTTCATTTTTGTTTCAATTTATTTTGTGCAAACCACTCTTCAGAGATTCAAGTCTCCTTCTCTTTCTATGTTTTGAGTTATATAAATGTTTCAAATAGTCTATTTGTTATTTTCCTTGTTACTAAGATATTAAAAACATCCATAAGTGAAATTGACTTGAAATACTAAATTCCATATTCTAAGATTTAGAGTTGATTGAGTAAAATTATGACAGTTTGAGTAATTTTCCACAGGTCCTTATATCTCCACTTGATATAAAATAAAATAAAATAAAATAAAATAAAATAAAATAAAATAAAATAAAATAAAATAAAATAAAATAATTTTACTTATGAATAACATAAATATTCTAAAGGATCTCTTTATCCTTAAAATAAAGAATCTGGAAATAAATAGATAACAATTTATAAATCAGAAGCAATTTTTTAATTGCTTCTGTAGTACTTGAAATTTTAGTATAAAATTAATTTTAATATATCCAAAAATCTAAAAAAATTTAAAAATCTAAACATCTACAGCATCAAACAAGGATAACTCTACAAAAAACAACAACAACAAAAAAGTGAATGTTCTACCCAGCCAGTTTCATTTTGCATGTAAAATAACAAAAGAAAATTCACATTTCTGTTGAGCTTGCTAAAGTCTGTCATAGCCTCTTACAAGGCTTATAAGAAAATAAAGTTTTCAGCAGCTCAGAAGTTCTAGTGTAAATTTGAATATAGTAAGAGAAAAATAAAGCAAAAGAACCACACCACCTTAGGAATTAAGATGAAACGAGTGAGTTTCATTTCTGAAAGCTTTTTGGTCTCTTTTCTCCTTAACCTCAGCAAATATATGGGGCTGGTGAATTGCATCACCTTGCCATGATGGTTACCTGCTGTAATGGTAACTCTTAGAAGCTCACTCCAGCTCATTCCAGCCCAAATGTGATGAAAAATAATCCCGTCATCAGCTCTGCTCAGAACATCCTTTGTATCACAGGAGACATAAAGACCATTGGAATGGTGAGTCTCTCTTACAAGAGTGTGGTTTGGCAGAAATGAGACCTTTTCATGTACAGAAGTAGCATTACACCAATACACATCTGGTGTGCAACTGTCTGTATATTTCACAGTAGTTCTTAGCCTCAGTGCTCTGACAAGCCTCTATCTGTATCTATTTTAAGAACTCGTTACTTAGTGCTAGGTTGCTTTATCCTTCTTTCCTTTTTTTCTTCTGAAACCAGAACTCTATAAAATATACAGAAAAGGTTAAAATCCACTTTCCATAATAAGCTCCACTGCTTCAATTCTTACCCCTAAAACTGGTCTCCTTCTGTTTCAGGCTGAATTTCAGTTGTAATGTGCCTTTTCCTGGTCCTTGTTCTTAATTTACTCACGAGGTGGCACCAGAGCTCAAAAGATGGAAGACGTCATCTAGACACTACAGAAGCCTTTTCGTAGCCTCCTATATATTTAGCACTTGTTTGTTTAGGACAAAGCCAAAAGGATTACAAGAGCATTCACTGTGATAATGAAACAAGAAAACTTGTGGGTTTTTTTATTTTTCATTACCAGAGCCATTTAATAACAATAATGAAAGAATTAGTTCTATTTGACAGGATGTCTTCTGTGTGATAAAAAATCCCAATACCTTAACAAAACTTTTACCAAACTACATCACTGGAGGTGGAAGGAGATTCCCTCCCTCATTTGCATGGTTACTTTGAAGCTTTATCCTCAGAGTATGTTTATAAGCTAAAACTCTACAACGATATTAAAAAAAAAAAAAAAGTTTTTTAATACTCGTTTGTCTTCCAATTCGTTGTTCCTCGTCTTTCACTATGTTACTACATATTTTGCTGTAACATTTTTCCTGATCTTTCTTTTTCTCTTGATTTCCCTCTCCCCTCTTTCATATTTTTAAGCAGCTGGATGGCCCTCCTTCTTCCTTCTAAGTGGAAGATAGCAGGTCTAACACTCCCACAGAAAACTTAGCTAATGGAAAATAGGCTACTGTACTCCAATCCTTGTACCGGCATTTTCATTTGATTGTCTCCAAAATACAACCAGTTCTATACCTGTTCAAACTTGACCAAAGTTTCTGTTAATTTTATATACTGTTTCTGACCTCAGAAAAGGAATTATGAAATACAAACATGTATTCTATTTCACTATAATAGTGGTGAAAATCCCAGTATGACAACAAAGCCTGAGCAAGCTTCCATTTTCCGAACCTCCATACTCTGTAACTATTCACAACCTAAATACATTCAAATATGTGGTGCATATATGTTTGTATTTGAAATAAATTTAATAATACTTAAAATATAGTTTCCTTTCTCTCTTTTTTCCTTTGTCCTGCCATTTAGTTCCTAATACTGATCAATGAATAGCTGCAGAAAATGCACAAATGTGCCTCCTTGGTAAATATATGGAGACACATGACTAAAGACTAACACAAATTTCACACATCCTTTTGAATGGAGCTATTAGAAACTTGTATTTTGAACACACTTGCAATGAGTATTTCCTTCTTTAGGCAAGAAGATAAAACCAAATAAGATCCAAATGGCTTTTGTTCCCTTGACATAGGCAGTAAAGCAGCTGCTATTACAAATATTCTGATTGGAGGTTATTTTTAGAGCTTCACTTACACTTCTTTGCTGATGGTCCTATTAACTTGAATAGAAAAATCTGCTTGTCTGCTTCTCTCTCTCTGCACTTGTGGCAGCATAGCCTCATAGGGCAAGGATTGTCCTTCCTAACATCAAGAAGCTAGTAGGTGCTGATAAAATTGAAACTCATAAATTTTAATTTTAATTTTAGTCTTCTTTTCCACTACAGGGAGTCCTCTGGATATATTAGAGATATTCTGGATATAGATATTCCTAAATCCTGCTTTTTGTAGTCCTTGAGAAAGTTTCTGGACTACAATGGTTGTCTGCAAATCCTTCCTAGAATTAAGGACAGGAATAAACGCATCATAGCATTAAAACCACTTGTGAAATGGCCATGTGGGCAGACCTTGTTTGCTATTTGAATAGTATTTTGAAAACTATCAATCTTTACTAGAACATACGTTTATGAGAAAGTTGTACTCTCTCTATACAGCATCATGTAAAGGGCTAGGAGGACATACTGGACTGTGGAGGTGGTAAATGTTTGATTCCACAGCTCTGTGCAGACCTCCAGCCATCTTTCCTCTTGAATGTAAGTGCATTTGTAATGGAACAGTGACTGCCAAAAGCAGAAATAGAAACAAAACACTTCAGTCAAGGTGGAGCAACTCTTGCCTCTAGGCAGCAGACATAAAATTCTAGTAAGGTATCTTGAAATTAGGACAGCTGTTAAGAATGCAGCAATAGACTGTATTCATTTTCTTCTGTTGCTCAGTCCTGCAAAACTGCCATTTTTTCCTATCATTAGCATGCTATACATTTAAGTTTACTGTAAATGAGAAATCCAGATACTCCCTTGTTCGCATTTCAAAGTTTAATAGTTAAGTAGATAGCAAAGACTACTATTTTTCTAACCACCTTAAAACTTTAAATGGAAATACTTCTTTAAAGATCTATAATAAGATTTTATCAATCTGCATTCTTCTATTTTTGACTTCCCCACTGAACACAACTTTTCAAATTCTTCTCTATGTTGGTGAAACCAGATTCTTTCCTGTTGCACAACTATGGCACCTTTCACAATGACTACAAAAGTTGAAACAAAAAGTATTTCTCTGCTATGTCTCATAAAGCACTTATTACAAGCTAACTAGTTAAGACAAATACATCAGACCCATACTCTTTGAGTGTTTCTCCTTGACCAGAAGTCTGTCAACATTATAGGCGGTACCTCATAACCCATTCATTAAAATTTCTTCGCTTCTATTAGGCTGTTACCAATGGCAAAAATGACAGCAAAGAACACATGATTCTTAGAACTATTGGTACAAGACCAAAAAGAAACCACAGTTGCAATTAATCATCCGTACTATATATTTTGTTCGTTAGTGAAAAGGGAACAAGAAGATTCTGTAAAAAAACAAGTGATCTTTATTTTGAGACATCCCTTTCATTCCTACTCATTGTTTTCTGGACTAGGGTTCTCCAGGGATTTGCCTTTCAAGAATTTTTTCAATTGCTAGCGTCACACTCCAAGCTGTTTTCCCTTTTTAGATGACCAATTTTCCCCCAATCTACTTTGGCCTCAATCTCTCTCTTACACTTAACCCTATGAGGACAGCATAGATTACTAACAAAATAAATGATGGTAGGCTAGGCAAAAATACTTCTAGGGTGTAGAGGTAGATTTAAACACAAACAAGCTACGGTAAGATTCAATTTCCCCATGGATTAGCATGTTATTGCTCAAACAAGCATCTGGTGAACCCCTTTATAAAGATTATCAACGTTTGCTCATAAAACACTGGTAAGAAATGCCAAATTCCATCAGTGCACTTGGGATCTCTAATTAGTTTGTTCTAGCAAAACGGTTAGAGTAATACTATGCACAAACCTTGCCCAAAACTCAGTGAAAATACTTTTTTCCATTTTGGAGACCCTATCAAAAACAAAATTGTGCAACCCTCCAGAAATGAAAATAAGGTCTTATCTGGTCTATTTTTCAATTCATTTTTATTACTATGTACAGAGCATAGCAAGCCTCTTTATTCTGGTATTTAAACAACAACAACAAAAAAAGCAGAAGTATCATTAGGTTTTGGTTTTTTTCATAACACATTTACTACCAAGTTATCTTCAGCTATTTTTTAACCTTTGGTTTACATGCACTTTAGCAGAAATAAAATGGAAAAATAACATAGATAAAAAAATAATAAAATGGTTCAACCATATTGCATAAAGTTGTTACATTAGTTATTGATGATTTAAATCATTTGCTGATGTTTCTCTCATACTGTATACAGACAACACAATATTAAATGCAAAAAAGTGACAAATGTTAAGTCTCACAGTCGTTAATTCTTTAAAAAGTATTAACTTGCTTTACTTGGATGAAAACTTTCATGATTTCATGATTAAGCAAGCAAACAGAAATTTGAGAGATTTCCTTAGCTTTGGATAAATAACAGTAGAAAGAGATATTCATGCCATATAGAATAAAGACATTAAAAATATACATTCCAGGTTACAGGTTTTCCAGATAACATATGTGGACTAAGTACCACTCCAGATAAATCTTGATGTGTATAGCCCATATTTTAGTTATAGACAGCTGAGGCAAATATAAAAATCATCATGGAGTGAATTGAACTGTTAGTTTTCACCTCCACATAGAGCCACAAGGATGTTTTCATAATCTCCTTTGAGTTCATCCTGTAAAAAGGAAACACAGTTGTTAGGGTAGTGTTTTCAAGTGAAAATATCTTTTTCTAAGTATTCAATACACATGTACTAAACATCAATCCTTTACCTAAATAAGTTAACCACTTCATTATACCAATTTTATTCAAAGGCTGACCTTGAACTGAGTACTTTCACTGAAGCTGAACTACCATACAACATGCATTTCCAGATTGGAACCAAGGTATACAAGGACAGTAACAACAAAAACAGTACATGATAGGCCTTATTCCGCAAAGGTGAAGCAAAAAAGACTTCTATCCAGGAGCTTATGTTTTCCTTCAGTAAAATGAAAATGCCTCTTTTGATCTGTGTTGTCCAAAGTTCATTAATAACACACTACTATACAGAATCAAAGAATAGGTAAGTTTGGAAGGAACCTGTAGAGATCGCCTGGTCTAATCCATTCCCAAGCAGGGTAACATACACAAGTTATATCGAAGCTTATCTCAAACAGTGGTTAAGATGATAGTGAATTCTTGGATTCATACTTTCTTATTCAGCTGAATGTTTGCTTAAATTTGAATCTACTTTGCAGAGACTCAAGAAATACATAGCATAGCTAAGTAGGATTGTTTCGATTTGGAAAAAATCATCAATTTGGACCAATATGATGTCAGTATAATTATATGTCAGATGTCAGCTTGACTACAGTCATGAGGGAAGAATATAAATTACCTTTCCTACTTAAATGGAGAAGTAGTAAACATTACCAAAAACAAGTAGTCTGTTTTAGTGAATGTAGGCAGTATGCTTCTGCTCTAATAAAGACTTTTTTCTTTAGTGTTGTATACTAGCTTCCACAAAGTTGCTTTACAAATTTAGGTTTCTAATTGGGTATCACTTGTTCAGTTTGTCTTAGAAAATACATTTTGTTGGTCTAACTTATTTACCTAAATGACCAGGAAATCAGGACAAATAAGAGTCAATTTAAACGACACTTTCATGAGTACTTCAGAAAGCCAAAGACACCAAATATCTTCCACAGAGATAAGCAGCAAGAAGATAACCTCTCCGGCCAATGTACCTCATGCCTACACAAACATAGGCACGAGGGCACAGAATGGTCTCCAAAAAACACTTGGCCTCTACTGTGAGACATCTTGATACATGTACCACAAATAGCTATTTGCTATAGGTTTTGTGACAAAAACAATCTATCCAGAACATAATGCTCTACCAGCATACGGATCGCTGAGAACATTTTAGTTACGATGAGGTATTTGAAATGAGCTCATGACTGAGCAGCAGAAGAGATAATAAACCCCTTACTGGCCTTCCTGAATCACCCAGTTGTTCCTCATAGTTCACCTGAGAAAAAAACCTACCATAATGGCTTGGCGGAGAGAGATGCCATAGAGCCTCTTGTAATAGCCTTTGATCTCATGCATGTCCACCTCAGAGCGTGAAACCATGATTCTGATGAGTGTTTTGTGTCGTGTCCCAGAGCCCTGTTAAAAGCAAAAAATGAGACTACTTATATGACAGAACTGTCAACTTAAATCAAGGTTGTGTGTATTAATCCATCACTGTGATCTGTGGAAATACAGACAAAGTGCAGACGCTATCCCTTTACTTTCTCTGCTCTTCTCATGTCCCTTCTGCTTCTCACCACAAAAAAAAAAAAAAAAAAAAACCCACCACACAAAAAAACTCCCCACTAATCATAAGTTATTCTACCAGCTGTGCACCTAGGATTTCCTTTTATTACATTTGTTTCCAGAAAAGACTCAATCCTTCCCTCCACTTAACTGACAAAGACAACCCGGACTTCACTGTTGCATTTTCTTATTTTTTTTAAGAACACAAGGAACTCCTTTTTTAGACTGATATGCTGGTTTTCATGCCTTGCTCCTAACCAAGTCACAGGAGTTATATCAATTCATATTTACTGTAACAGTGAGCTATTTTAGCTTTATGAGCTCAGAGAGCATGATTCAATTCATGTTTCAAAGTTTTCCCAAAGAATTCAAATCTCTGGTCAAAGACTAGGCTCATTTGGAGTCCCTCCATCCCAGTCCTGGAACTGCTTTCTCATTAATTTATCTTTAGTATTTTTGTGGTTTCATAAAAAAAGCAAAAAGTTTAAATCACATCTCAGTCACTATCTAGAGTAACAGATACGTGCATGTACCTGTAGATGCCTTCCTGAACACACTATAGCAAACAAGTAGCTTCTCCAATAAATGAAGACTTACAGGTCTCAAAGAAAGCAAGCAGAGGAGTAGGATAAACATACTAAATTTCTCCCTGTAGTCCTTTTTTTTTTTTTTTTTCCCCCTCTCACAAGAAGAGCTTGAGAGGTTTCTTGCCCAGGTTATTAAATTTCAGTTTGCAAAGAACCTTTTGCCCACAAACAGAAGCTCTTGGTCTAGGTTACCTTCATCGCCAAGTGGAGTTTTTCAGCAAAGAAAGCAGGTTTGCTTGTGGCACACTTCACTGCAATGAAACAGTGAGATAAGGTTAAATCTGACCTTTACATGTAATGTAATGACATGTTGCATGTAATAAGTAAGAGAAAGTAAAAGTTGGGAGGACAGCACTTTGAAAGCAGTCGTTTCCCCATATTCAAAATAGGAGGGAAGTGACAGTTACTTTGCCCAGTCTGATGATTCAAAAAGCAATTCAGTCAAGGAAGAATATTCTCACTAGAGTAAAGACAGGACTGTATTCCACTAAGTTAAGAAAGATGCTGCAAGAATTTGCAGCAGAAACATCATCCATAACTATCATTTCCCATGTCACCAGTGTTCAGGTAAGGGCCAAATGCATAACAGGTACAACAACCTGTCACTGGGTCCTCTGCCCTCAACTTTCCCCTAAATAATTCCATATGTCTACTTTGTTATTATTTATATTGTTTATGGGCAACAGTAACGTTAGATATCTTAATATATAGATTTACCATGAACAAGAATACCGTCTTGAAAAAAAACTCTAGAAGAGGAACTGTCATGCTTTTATTCATCATGTTTCAGATATGTTTTGAAAAACAGGATTTAGAGGAGGACTTGTTAGAGTTTTATTTTCTGAGCACATATCCAAAAACCACAGAAGTTTTAACAGTTCCTGTGCTGCCAAGTCCATTTCAGAAAGTCACTTTCAGAAGAAATCCTCCTCCTCCCATGACATGCCTATTCTCCTTGTAAGACCCTTTTACATGTCAGGAGAGAGAATTCTATTCATTTATCCACTCTAACTGACTTTAACTTACTCAGGTAAATCACTGTTCAGATTTTCCCTGACTAGACTTTATCTAATAAATTTCTCAAGAAAGTTGTTTAAAACAGGATGGTTTCGTATTAGACAGAGTATGAAAAAATAAAACATCTTTTCCTCAGGATTACTATCTGCAGAACTACTTACCAAGGGCAGTAAGGCAGTTCTCAATATCACCCTTCAGCTCCAAATCCAGGACCTTGTTCATGTCATGCTGGCTGTATTTGGTGTACTTCTGAAAGACTAAATAAAAGAAGAAAAAGTAGTGAATAATGACAAGTACATAGTATTTGCCTCTTCCTCTTTCTGCTATTGCTTCTGAAACTATACACACAGGTGATTAGCTGCAGACTCTATTACTCATTTTCCTCAGCAAAACAATATTGAGAAGTGTTACGGTGCACTTGGAGCGAGGCTGAGAAGCGGGACAGTGGAAAGACAACGAGATTCACACTCCTGTTGGTAGGGGAGGGGGCAGTCCAGTGGCTACACTGGAGCCTATGGCGGGGTGTAAGGCTGCATCTCTCCAGCCAGGAGAAACTGGCTGGGGAACACCTATCACTCCGGCTTGAAGAGCCCGGCTCCTTTGGCTTTGTGACCACTAGACTTGAGATGTTCTGCAGTAATAGATATAAAACAACTTAAGTGACATTGCTCATCGCCATGGAGAGGCCAGCCAAGCTGCCAGCCACATCCTTAGATCAGCAAGCACATTTCCAAGTATGTAGTGCTTTGCAGCAGTCAGACTTGCATGCTGGGAATCTGTATCATCTTTCAGTAAATGAATGGAATGAGCAGGCCACATTCACAATACCATTCCTGTTAGGCACAAAGTTTCATTAAACCTACCCCTTCGAAGATGAGGGTAGCTTCTCGTTGTAAGAATAGTAACAAACACATTCAGATCAGTTCCTTTTCTTTTCTCTCCAGCTTCATATAAGGCCTGTTATAAAGAAAAGAAGGTAGAGACGTTATTAATACAGTGAAAACTAAACAAAAATACTGTACTTCCGTAGCTACCATCCAAAGAGAGGCAATTACCTGTTTGCAGTGAATTATAGTCCTTCATAAAAACTACAAAATGATACAAAATTCTGTACAGCTAACCCTAGCTCTATCAAGCAAAACTTCATATTTCACTTACGGCATAATAGTATCTACAGAGCACCACACACCTACAAATCACATTGTCAGACTTTCTTAGCACCAACATCCAGTTCTTTTGGGTATATTACTTTCACAGGTGAAGATATTTTTCATGCATCATGATATGCCATGCTCTGTGTGGGTGTGTAGGGTTGGCAGGCTTTCTGCAGACAACAAAATTAACTTTCTGCAGACAAAATTAACAAACAAAATCAAATGGACAAAAGTAAAAGAAATGCCTACACTCCAGGCACTCCAGGAGTAACTTTAATGAAATGCGAGAAAAAGCAAATCTATCTTCTTTATTTTCCCCACCTCTCCAAATCTGTCTAGAAATAATAACTGAAGACTGCTACACTGCAGCAAAGAATATTTGACAACACTGTTTCTCGCTTTTGGACCAAATGAAACTTTACTGAATTTCGGTGCTTGTACAGTGCATTAATTTATTTTTTCTTAATCCTAGGTCTGATGACAAAAACTTCCTATGTGGTAAAAACAAAACCAATATTGTTCAACGAGCTCTTTTTTTTGTAGTAGGATTTAAAAAAATATATTTGAAGTCAACACAGATTTGAACTGCAATAGCAATGCAAGCTTTTAAAGTGAGAAATTAGAACTGCTAAATTTTACCAAGATTTCAACAAGAATTTATACTAATAGAAGAGGGAATAAGAGAAGAAACAGTTGTTTGTTTTAGAATCATTAAAAAATTCTTGTGATATGCAGGCTATAATTAAGAATTAAGAAAAGTACATCACTGAAAAACAACAGTTACAGCTGCCATACTTTAGAGTTCAGACTTGTCAAGCTATGGTAGTTGGATCTTCACACCCATGAATACAACTTCATCATATAGGAGAATAGTATTTTTTCATCAAGATAATTTGTATCTAATTCTATCCTGCTACTGACATCTTTTTCCTATGATCTACATCCTTTACATGAACTAGAAAATATCTTGCAGAAACATTTTGAAACCAAATATAAAGATTTCCTTTACTTGGTGAAGCCTATGCAAACCCTTGAAAAAGGCATGCCTTAGAAAACTACTACATAATGTACAATTCTTTGTTAAAGTCTGCACAGTGACACATAAAAGTATGTGAAAAGGAAAACTTAGAGCCAGGAATAGCTTGTAATTGCAAGAAAGTGAAATGCAGAAACTTCAGGGCACCAAGTTGACCTTACCCTGGCATCATTGTCAGCAAGCTCATCATTCACATAAGGATCTTCATTTCGATCACCCTAAGTAAATAAATAAATGACAATTCATCATTTCTCATCATTATTCAGTTAACCAAAAACCAGTATTCTAAAGTTCTAGCCTGCTATTCTGGTACATGCAGAACCGTAATAGCCATAGTTTGTGTCAATTCTTAGAATGAAGCTGAAGCATTTTCATTGATCAGAGCTCACATTTTTAAGGCCGTTAGTAACTACTTTCTGAAAGAGCATATTAGGAAATAGTATTACTCCAAGTATTAGTCCAAGTTACAAGTCTCAAAAGCCACAACCTCCTCCCTGATGAACTTTATAGTGAGCTTTCTTTGAAGTCATTTAAAAGAAAAACTGCAAATCAGTAGTATAAAAATGTGCATATCAAAATAATGCATCACGAGCATACAAGCTTCACACACTCGGAGCTCAACGATCATGGAATCCAATATTCACTGCATTTCTACAGAGTCTTTTTATAGCAGCACTAGTGGTTAAAATTCAGCTTTTAAGCACCAATTAAGAGAACATTTTGTTCTCTTAATAACAGTACTTCTTAGCTCCCACTACCCCACTATACTTACACACTTACATACGCGAAACATACCTTACCAGCTAATCAAAGGTTTATTTCTCTACTTGTATGCATCAGTTTCTTTCTACTTCTCACAACTTGATGTGATGAGATATACATATTACTTCTATTGCTTTTTCAAATGTTTTCATTTAAGAAGAAAAAAAAGACTTAAAGCAGATTTGACAAACAGTAACAAAAATCACATGTTTTAACACCAATTTTATACAGCATAGCATGTGTAAGTAACACATGGAAATGAACATTACTTTATAACTAAGTTCTTATACATCTCTCCTTAACGTAGTCCTGATAACATTAATTGCTAATACTGGTAATATCAGTGTAAATATATAAACACAGCATACCTTGGCTAGAGAAACCAAAGCCTTCTGAAAGTCTCCAGATGTGTCAGAGATAATGTCTTGTGTCAGATCTCTCTTCAGCACTGAAATCAAATGAAAGTAGATCCATAGTGTGCTTTAAAGGTATTGTTCATATCATTTTTCATTTCTTTTCTTAGTCTTTTTACTTGAAAATGCTTGTTGGAACTGCAGTTTTCCTTTTTTCTCTGATTTAGTTTTGAAAGAATGAGTAGTTCTTTATAACGTACCCTCTCATTTCTGAGATGTGCTTTGAAATCGGAGGTTAGACCCACAATCTGCTGAAATTGTCATTCTGATGGGTCCCGAGGAGAGGCCAGTCTTGGCCTCTTGTTTGTGAAATACAGGAAGATTTTTCTGTCCCGTTTGTCTTTCATTCTTATTTCCAATTATGCTAAACACCACTGAACCATACACCACAGGACTGAAAGCAATTATGAAGAAAATGAACTATAAATTTTGGCTTCTGAGATATGCTAAATGGAAATCTCTTGAAAACATTACCCCATAATCTCAAAGACATGAGATTTAACTAAAAAACATAGAGTGATTGCACTAAACTCTACACAAATGAGAGATGTTAGATTATGTTTTGTTACTTTAAAGAATTTCCCCCCTAGTTCCTACAAGTAATGTAATCTATGTTGCTAGCTCATTAGAATTTTTTTTCAAGGCCTGTGAGTCCACATTATATCAGCCAGGGCTTAGTTAGGAAGAAACTGGATTTTGTTGGCTTTCTAGAATACACATACAGCAGGCTCCATGAAACATCCACACTTCTGAGAGGCATTGTCAGCCTTTTTTCTTTTGCAGTGTGATCTCCTTGGATCACGAAAAGTCAGCATGGCCTCTCCTGCACCCGACCTTCCTCCTAGTCTTATATACCACCTAAAACGTCTTCTTAGTTTCTGCTGTTTATGAATGTAATGTATCTGCTACAACTCTGTGAGAAGGCTTGTGTAACCAGCACTAGATCTTTTTTAATGCCACATATCAAGCTTACAGAGATATACTGATTATGGCCATTTTTTTTTTAAAAAAAATAAAGTTGTTGATAAAAAGAATATGACTTTGCAGAACACAGCATTTTTTACCAATGCTGCATACTATTAATATTTTTTCTTTCTCTAAATTACCTTCTTTGTAGTATCTGCTGGCTTCTCTGATCTCCTTGTTGTTTCTTGAGGCCATAATCTCAATTAAAGTATCTTCATCAGTTCCAAGCCCCTGGTTGAATTTTTACCAAGATTATTTAATACAGAAAGTACAAGATAATGATGAAGAGGGATCTGAAGATTCCATATGAAGGCAGATAGAAAAATGAGAACCATTTCTGTTCTCTCTGGAATTAATCACATTGAAAAACACTGGTACCCAGAGAAGTGCCAAAATGACTGAGCAATGTATGAAGACAAGAATTTGTAATCATGAAGAAAACCACCTCCCCATTCCCTTTGTTTTTTTCTTATTTTATGGGAATCCATAAGTAAACACCATTGTTTTTTATCACCAGAGTAGCAACCAATTTTCAGAAAGCAGAGTTTGCTCATATAAGAGAATAGCATTTTCAGTTTATATTTCCTTCAACTCTGAAATTCAGCAGAGCTTGCTATGTCTCCACAGAATGCAAATCCTCTATCATTTACAGGCCCTGAGAATCATTTACTTTTCATTACAGAAGTTTTTTTCTTAAAAAAGATGGGGATTTTTGGTTTGCTATTTTTTTTCCCAACCTTCATAGAGGCCCTTAATTCTTCAGCATCAAACTGAGCTGGAGTTTTCAGTAAAGCCACAACAACATCTTCCAAGTGACTTTTCAGAACTTTCTTCAAGGCATCTTCCAGACTCTGTGAAAGGAAGAATGAAGAGCATATTAAGCTATGAAATAGTTAAATGCTGTTGTAGGGCTATTATATAAAAATGTGTTTAACGTCTAAAGAGTCTTCTATATTATTCCTTTGGCTACTAGACAGAATTGCAAAGGCCAACGTGAGAATTATAATTGGTCATGTTCTGTTCATTGAAGTGCTGGGTTTTGCTCAGTACATATTCAGCATGTTTTCATTCACAAATTTAGAGTATGAGAAACAGACTCAGAAAATGCTGCTCATTTTTTAAGAAAATATATTACTATATTGTTGTTATGATGGTGATTGAGTTGCTTAAATACATATTATCTGGAGAATTTTAGTTAATCTGTTTATTGCCTAAAGGATATGGAAAGCATAGTGAAAATACTGGGGCATAATCTCATCCTGTACACAACTGCAAGACTGCTCCTGCTTAAGAAGAGATTGGGAATGTCTAAAAGGGGAAAAAAAAAAAAAAAAGTTTTATTGTTCTCGCTATCACTGAATGCCTCAAACTGTTTTTCATTACATCAAGTTGCAGATCTCGTCATCACCATATGTGTCTGAGACAGCAGCCAGAACAGTAAGAAAGTCAATATAAAACCCTGCTTTGTCAGGGTACCCAACGCAATGAGGTTACCTCAGAAGCAAGCATGGGTCCAGAGCCAGTTTTGTTCTGCTTTTGATGCTGCACCAAACACCAGGCTATCTAATAGTCTAACAGCATTAGCCTCTCTGAGTCTTTGAAGTTATATTTTAATTAGGCCTTGATAAAATTATGATTGCAAGGCTGGAGCTTTCTCTGCGGGAGAAGAGAAATGTGAAACTGCAAGTGAGGTTTTCTGTACAGAAACACAGAAAATCTAGGTATAAAAGGAGATATTAGACTTGTTTTCTAAGTTGGCCCTTAGAAGTCATTTAGAGTTACATAGCAAAGAACTCCAGGGACTCATAGGAGTAAAGGCTCAGTAGCTCCGCTATGCCAACTGTGCAATTATAATTTCAATTTAGACTTACAAGTTCAACTGCAAAGAAGAATGTTGTAGGGACCTATAATAATTGTGCAGAGCAATCACAGTCTTCTTTAGAAATATCCAGTAATTTCCAAGCTCTGCAGGTCCAGGAATTAGTAGCTTTGCCACTAAAACAAATAAGCAAGCAGTTCCCTGCACATCTGTGAGCATAAAAGTCATGGATCCTGCATCCTTCTTGTCTAATTCCATATTCTGACAACAGTTAAGTATCCACAGAGAGATGATGCAAAGTCCCTTCATCTCTCCCTCTCTCCCAACAGGCTGTCTGCCAGGTGGTAGCAAGATTTCTATATGCTCAGTGGTCGAATATTTAGAGAACCTTTATGGCATACAAAAACCTGGAGGCTGAGAATGAGATTACTTTTTCTTTCCAGAAAAAAATAATAGCCACAGTATCCAAAAACTTATAATTCAGGGTAGTTCAGGGTGATATCTCTCCATCACAATTCTCATAATCTAC
Source organism: Eudromia elegans (assembly GCA_003342815.1). Classification (NCBI taxonomy): domain Eukaryota; kingdom Metazoa; phylum Chordata; class Aves; order Tinamiformes; family Tinamidae; genus Eudromia; species Eudromia elegans. The sequence goes on along the minus strand of PTEX01000087.1, from coordinate 569,534 downwards.
AGAAATTATTGTAGTCCTTTGTTCTGGAAAGCAAAAACTGTATGCACTCCCTGGAAAATGTTGACATTTCAGGCATACATTTAGGATAGATTTGGAAATACTATACCTTTCCCTTCAACTGCTGATAGGCACTTTTGATCAGCTGGCGCTCAGAATTTTTTCTTTTGGTTAAGATATCAATGATGGTGGCTTCATCCACACCTGCAAGCAACCAAAACCATCATGTCTAATACACTGAAAACACTACAACAGTCTCTTATGAGTTATCTAACAAAATCATAATTTCTATATTTTATGCTATGGAATATGCCACATTTTGATTGTTTGACACACTGAAGTTTAACCAAAGGAAAAAACACAATTATCTACTGACTTTGTAACATAGGAGGAAAGCTGACAGATTCCCCCAGAAGAGAAACCTGTACTTAGTTCAATTTTACATAAAAAGCCTTGAAGTGTTCCCAGAGCCTAATCTACACTACAGCACAACTAAATAAAATAAACAGCATTAGATGACATACTCATTTAACCTCATCAAGTCAAATTGAAAAACGTTTCAAATTACAGTCAAAGTGTACAATGTGAATTTGAGAAGTATAATAGATCTATATACAACAGTATCAGCATATCCACTAATTCCTGCAGATTTTTTTAGAAATCAAATCAAAAAAGCATTAGTTTGAAGTATCATAATATTCTTTTTGATTCTTTAGAAATTAAATTACTAATTATTAATTACCCTACATTCTTCAACAAAGTCAAGAAATTTAATACTGAAATAAGATCTGGAAACGTAATATAGTGTCAGATTATCAAAGAGATTAGATTCCTTCCCAGCTAGAAAAATAAATTGATGTCTCGCTAGGCTTTTAAAAGCGGTCACACCTCTCCCGCTTGCCACTGCCTCTAATATTTTATTCAGGGTTATTCTCAATTTTTCCTATGCAGTGGGTTAAATATTTAATTCCTCTTACCCTTTACAGTAATAGCCTTGTCCAGGGCAGCAGCATCAGCTGATGGATCGAAGCTAGGGTATGACTGGACGGGGTGACCACCTTTTGAACTTTTCTGCAGGAAGAAAAAAAATGTTCATTCAAAATAAAAATTATACAAAGAAGCAGTTCCATGTGCCTAAATAAAACCTGTATCTAGGTCTGCCTATTATATCACTATAAAGAAATGAATCTTGAGGTTAGTAGCTACATATAGCTTAACTGACCCAATATGATATACATTTTACCTCCTCCCACACCTCTTAAAAATAACGTAGCTCATATATTGTTCTGGATCCCTGAGGGCCTGTTTCTCAGAGCAAGCTTGCATCCATAGGAAACTACTTCCTAACTGCCACTTGAAGCATTTATATCTAAATTTAAAAGACTCTGAACAAACAATTAAATCATGCAGGCACTAAGAGTAAAGTGCTACTAATACGCCCATTCATCTTATGCAAATTACATCACATTACAAGGCTTCTCAGCTGTCTCACATCTAAGACAACAAACACCTCCTTTGATTATGATCCCAGTCTCAGAGAAGAGTTCATTTCAGATCCCTGGAAGAAGCAAAGAACATGCTTCTTTGAAGCACGAGACGGAAGCAACAGTTTCTTTAGAGATATACCCTGAAGCTGGACACTGCCTAGGCAATGTCTACAGAAACATGGGGTAACTGGGGGATAATGAATGCCAATGCATGACAGATTATGTGCCCCGACCTAAGTCAACATGACAGAACATGTTACCATTACCGCTTACAAGGCAGTAAAACTCTCTCTAACCAATGTTCTCCTTATTAACATCTTTGACAGCAGCTAAAAAAAGTGCTCTGAGATTCTCAGATGAAGCATTTAAAGAAAATCTTGGTGTGAAATATGGTAAGACCTTTTAGAACACAACAGTTGTTTAGCTAAACCTTTTTAGTATCACCTGTACTCTCTGTCTCATGCTCAACAATTCATTATTAGAATTACTTTTTAAATTTTTTTTATGTCTGAAGTTAACTAGTGCAAGACAAAAGATAAGGTCTTACATAGAGCATTCCATAGTGTTTTTTTGTATGCTTGTAATATCCAATAGTTAAATAGTCCTTGGCCTCCACAGCTTTATTCCTACAGGTTATACTGAACCGAGCTGAAATCATGCACAGTTGTTCCTTATATACTAAAAAAAAAAAAAAATTAAAAAAAAAAAAAAATTCCCTGTGACTCATTTAAGCCAACAGAGGAATGGGTTGCATTCAGAGCCTGGATCCCAGACTAGCTAGACAAGTATTTGTGTGCTAGTTTCCATGACAAATTTATCTAGCAGCTAAATAAAAAACTGCCTGTAACCACAGTAGATAGATCATGTAGTTTATCATGACTCAGGACCCTGGGAGTGCAAAGGGGAGAGGTTGTGGAGTCAAGGAATTACGCATAAAATACTGATGGGCAAAATTTACAAAGTCCACAAAGAAAGACTCCAGCATTACTGAAATTCCCTCCTATATTCTATTTTTTCAAGACAAAAGTTGCTTCAGAGTCTCCTGTGACTTCACATTGTGCCCCTTTCTTTGTGCTGAACAGACATTTCAGTGTCCTAATCAGCCTCCTTATCATAAAGATGCTCTGCTTCCTTCTAGTGCTCTAACTCATAACTTCCCATTACCATCAGCCTGCCTTACGTATCCCTTCCAATCGATAGCAGTACTGATGATCTGAGATGTTTTATCACATACAGTGATTCTTCACACCCTAAGAATGCTGCACAGCATTTATAACAGTGGCATTAGTTCCTCCTTTGCATTCCTGGGCTGCAACTCATGGCTTCCTGCACCTCAGTCTACGCATCTCCAGCTTCCCTACGACATCATCGGAACAGGTTCTTACACATTCACACTCCTGTGCATCAGAATATTACTTTAACCAAGTCCATCAATGACTACAGCACATCTGTTGCAGTAACTGGCTCTACCTAGAAATTAATAACTAGGCATTGGAATGTGCACATAAAAATACCAGAGTGTTATCAGAGACCTTCCAGAATTTATGTTGCAATAAATTCCTGTTCCAATTCCAATTAGAGAATTTTGCCATCTTTCCTCCTAAGTATATGAAAGAAGTTGGTTGGTCTATGCATTTAAATCACTTCTAAAAGTACTTTAAAATAAGCACAATGACCTGAAAAGCTTGTAATACTTACAATACATTCCTGCTCCTGGTTCTCCATGAACCATGCTTGCTTCAGAAATTCTGCTACCATAGCCATCTTGATGACTTTTCTGTGAAGAAACACATCAAATTACAAACCGCTTTTTTTTTCTTGAAGCTCACCATTGCAAAGACTTTTATCTTAAATTATAAAATACAGAATTAGCTTCCCAGGCATTAAAGAAGTTGTGCTATTGGAAAGTGGCAACTTTGGAATATGATATTTACCAATGATATAATGTTCCATAACTACCTGCTCATATCCTCATTCCTACTTTCCCAAGTTTTAGATAGGAAATTAAGCACCAAACTAGTTCCACTGTTTGCTCATTTAGTACAGTAATACCTCAGTGGTCGCATTACCTTCAAAGTAAAATTATAAGAAAGAAATTGTCTTTCCCCATCACCAAAAGTTCAAATACCTTACCGAATATTTCATTATGTTCACAGACAGTGATAAAAATGCATTCACATACGATTTTTTTACTGAGATCTGTGTAATTTGTTGAGACAAAAGGTATTTCCCTGTTAGATATCCTCTTATCAGACTTTTATGAATAGCCACTTCTTAAGAAAGATAAGGAGAAGCAGACAGTTTCTCACCTATATCATTTCCTATTTTCTCATGTACATTCTCCAATTTCTACTAAAGCAGTAGATAGTATCTACTGAAGAATGGACAGTATGTAGGAAAGAAAAAATACTTTTTGCTCAATCAGGCCAGCTTTTCCATCAGATTTTATCCACAATAGGAAAACAGCAACAGAGAAGTGACTTGCAACCCACTCAATAGCAATAAACAGGCTGCTTTGCAACAAGCAAAAAAAAAATCCATCAAAATGGATTTTTCACCAAAATACACTTTTCCATAGAAAATTCTTAGGGAGACTTGATTTTATAGCTGACATATAAACAACAAATTAAAGATAATACTGCCTGTTAATCTGAGACATCTTAAGGACCAAGACCAACTTTTAGGCATGTATAATTCACATGCCTGGTCCACTAGTCCTGGTCCACATGTAGCTCCACTGGAGCAGATGTGCCAAGAAAAAGCACCCTAATTGTAACTACTTGCTTGTAGATCCATTCACTTCCACCAAGCACATAAGTAAGGGTACAGTTTAAAGTGAATTGAAAATAGACAAATGCTCTTGGGGAGAGTTAAAGACTTTGCTTATGTTGGTTTGGAAAGTTAAGAAACTAGTCTACGTGTAAAATTGTTCTTTGCCTCCTTTGTCAGAAACTGTGACTAATACAGAAAGATTGCAGGAATCCAGGGAGAAACAGCTACCCCCTCCTACCAGAGCAGAGCAGAGGCCTTTCCCAATTCTTTGACCCTTGTCACTTTGGAATGCAAGCAGTTCATGTAAGCAAAGACTACATTTAAAACAGATAAATTAAGAGAAAAAAACCTAAATAATTTATGAAGAGGTCGTGAAGAACTGCTGGATTTCTACATTTTTTCCTCAAAGTCTATGAACTGAGATGAAAAAAAAAAAAAACAACACTACAGTGGTGCAAACAAAAAGTAACATCAAAGATGGTTTCTTTCTGTTATATTCCACACCATATAGCTATTTCAAAGTTCCTTGATTTAATAAAATATTTCCAGAATGTGTGTCCCACTACTTAAATTGGAATCTTTAGGCAACCCAGTTAAAAGGTTATAGGAAGTTATTTTTTCAGTTTGAAAAATATCATGCATTTTATCATTCCAAATTGGAACAAGCAGTATTGCGACTAGAATGACAAATAAAATGGAGTTTTGGACTAAAATTACTAATTATCCCTGTACAATAACTACTGCCAGGTTTTCTTCAGTCAGAATGGTATTCCTTGTAAGAACCCCCTCTGAATTGGCCACACTGAAATTCTAGAAGTTTTTTGGAAAATCAAAGCTCAATATTTATTTAATATATTTAAAGATTCAAACTTCTCTTCAGATTCAGACCTCTTCAGTTCTAGCAGTTTAAATCAACTTAAGTTAATCTGCACCATTTCTCTATCACTGTTTAATCACATATCAGATACTGGTCCTATGCTGGTTACCAGAATCTTGATGTAAATTAAGATCACATAAACCTATCAGAAAAGCAGGCAGTAGTGGTAAGCACAGATTTCCCCCCCCCCAGTGGGAAGGTTCTGTGAGTAAAAATGAAGCATCAGAGAGGAAAACAGTCTCATCCTTGGAAAACTCAGTGGAAAGTGTTAGCAAACCAAACCTCAGATTACTCAGTCCTTACTTCTGTGGCTTTCCACAAGTTTTTAGCTATAAAGCAGATTTTTGCTGTTATGTTCTCTAAAGGTTCTTGTACCTCATTTTCTTCATTCTTATTAGCAAAGACTAGGGAACCACTGTGAAGTCAAAACAACTTTTTTTTTTTTAATTTCACATGTAAAGCACACTTGTTTTGCAGTCTTTCTGCAAAGAGGTTTTTCCAGCAGCCTATTACAAAAGGAAAGGGAAAAAAAAAAAGGGGGCACAGGAAAACATCAACTCCAGAACATTTACCTTTAATTAGTTACTTTTTCAGTTCCTTATGTGCATTAAATAAAAGCAGGGTCTGCCCAAGCCCTTCGATGTAAATGAAATATTTTTAAACTGAAAGAATTTCTTCTGCCCACAACCAGCTTTTCCAGTGCCAACAAATCCAGCTTGCAGAAAACAGCAGCAGATAACTCGCAAAACGTAGCACGCAACTGTTAAAAGTTTGTCAGCCTTACAGAAAGCAGCACAGAGCTACAAAAACCTACCTTCTGCCTCGCAAACGCTACTTCGCAGGACCGTACAGCCTGGAAGAAGAGAGCGGAGGGCCTGGGGTGGTTTTATAGTGCTCTGCAGGATGCCCCACCTAGCAACCAGTGTTTCCACAGCCACAGCAACTGCTAGAGGCCACTGTCCAAAACACACAGAAACACACACACAAAAAGAGAAGTCATTGCAAAATCATGCCCTGGAAGAATGCAGGGGCAGATTTCATCAGGGAAAAGTGCTCATGATCATGCCTTGCGTTCAGCTTCCACCAACAGGGCTGTGACTGCAGAAAATTGCCATGACTCTTTTGGGGGTCATAGGATTAAAATACTAAAGAGACAAAAGCTAAGCTTTAATTACCCCCTTGACATTTTGACATGTCTTATGCAAGTTAAAAGTGAACACATTAAGACATGTCATTCTCCAGCAAAAATAAAACTACAATGTTGAAGACAGTTGTCATGGGTTTTTGGCATTACTGAGTTTGGGGAGCGCTGGCCCCACACGCCTCCCAGAGCACGTCCAGTGCAGCTCTGGGCACACGTATCACACACCTCTCGACTGGCACAGCGTGCTCCGTGCAGAAATACCAGTCCCAGGGCAGGAAGCGAAGTGCTTCCATCTAATGGCTTGGTTTATCTGCCCAGCATCGGTCTTGCTTGCTGCTGATACAGACCTGCTGCACAGCATTGGCAGACGAAGAAAGGGGAAGCAGGACTGATCTCCTGCTGATAAGTCTGTATAAAATGCAGCCTGTCCTGCGTTTTGCAACTAATAAAGTGAGGCAGGAGGATTAAAGACTGCAGGACAGTGTTAGAGGAGGCACTTGCAAATACTGTAGTTGCAGCATCTCATGCATAATTCACACCGCAAAAGGGCTGTTACAACTCTGGAAATACTCTTTTTTCCTTTTTATTTTCTTTCCAGTTTTTAATTGAGCTTGTGCTACAGGAAAAAGGCTTCACCATATGCTGCTTTTTTCCTTTGGAGCGATGGGCCACAACAGAAGCCTCCACAGCACCAGGCAAATGCTGTCCCCTGCATCTAGTACTTACCTTCTCCCCTTCGCACTGTTATTTAGCAGAGGCATTTCAGGTGACTTCAGTCAGCTGGATAACCAAAAGAGTCTGGCAGTTAATAGTGATATTGTTAGCAGGCACTCTGGTTGCATTAGGCTTTGCTCACTTAATTATTCTGTATGAAAATTGGATTACTCCTGCCCTTATGACCTTCTCCATTTCAGTATGAGGTCAAAAACCTTTGTTTAGAGTATTTTTCTGGAACCGTTTTCCCTGAATATTAAGGAATATTGGCTATTCATAATCCATTTACACAGAAAAGCTGAAGATATGTGTGTATTCTGGTGTTCCCAGCTGAGCCTTTTGAAGTCATAAAATAACCTAGAAAGATAAATTATGCAGATTCAGAGCTTCCTTATGAATTGCTGGCATTATATGAATAAGGAAAATAGTACTGCAGCAGTTACGATATGCCTGTAAGGACAGGAAACTATAGGTTAGAAGTACTTGGTAAGACATTCTTCCAGGTAAACATCTTTTAATTTGCTTTCTCAACAGTGTGTCTGTTGTGCCAGTTTCATCATCATAGTTTTCCACCTTTATTTTATTTATTTATTGTATTTATTTCCTCTCTCAGGCCTGCCTTTCAACTTTCAGGGCAATCTGACATGGAGCCGTTCTGCTACAATTATTTTCAGGTGCTGTTTGCATTTGCTTTTTCTCCTTTCTAATGGGCGGAGATGTTGACTCATCGTCTTCCTGCAATTGGAGTGAGTCATCGTCAGGCAGCTTTACAGTACTTAAAAATTGCAGCTAAATTGGAGGGAAGCTAAATGTTTGTTGTTAACCGTTTAAGAGTAATTCCATCATTTGCTTTACAATGCTGTAATAACTTGTACAGAGCTTTAGGGTCTGGTGTTGGTTACTGAAAAATTGCAAAGCATGGAGCTACTGTCATCATAAAGGTGAAAAAAGGTTTTTTTTCCCCTTAAACTCTCAAAGCCACATGCCTCAGATACTGCTAGTACAGTATTTCAGTACAACAGTCACATGGTATAGAATATGATTGTTACTGTGAAAAAAGGAACAGTACTCTCAGATTAAAAATAGGACATGAGAAAAATATCATCTTTTGGTAAACTGACAAATTTGCCCTTACAAATATTTCTCTTTAGGCTGCTCATAGCAGCTCAAACAGACAAAGGGCTTTCCTCAAGCCATTTGTCCCACAGAAAACTGGTGAAAGCAAAATAACTGGGGAATTTCTTGGAGTTGGAGAGAAAGACAGGAGCCATTCTACCTACTTCAGAGGCTGATGGCTTGCTTGCCTTAGAAATGCCCTTCTGTGTGCATTTGAGCAGGACTTTTTTTCCCTAGCACTTTGGAGGTGTTTGGGTATGGGTTCAGCTCCATCCAGCTGGGGAAGTCCATTGTACTAACACCTTCAGATTACCCATGAGATAAATGTTAAGTGAGCATGGGTGCTAACACATTGCATTGTTCTGAAATAGCATTGTGTTGCAGAAGTAGCTGAGTATACTAAGTTGGATAATAAAGGAGTCATAAAATAGAGCTCTGCCTGTTTCCCACCAGGTCAGTCATCCATATGAGGCCAGTTGATACCAAGCCTAACCAGTTGAAAGCTGCCTCTCTGATCTTTTGCATGTGTGACTTCAGTCATTCTCACTAGCTTTTATATACACCATTTGAAACTGCAGATAAATGCATTACTCCATTTCCTTAGATAACAAGAACTTGCACAGCAACCAGGTACACTCAAGTTCCAAGTAGCACAAACAATGGTGTTGGTGATGCAGGTACACATGATGTCACCACCATATGAGTATAGCAATACTAGCAAAGGCAGTAACAATTCCAACAGGACTTTCTAGACCAAACCCTATACTTTCCCCACTAAGGCATATTTAACAAGGTACAAGTTCCTGGCTTAGGACACGTGTCCCTACTAGGTTGTTCAGATTTTTTACATATATATATATATATATATATAAAATGCTTACTAAAGTGTGTCATGTTCTCAGATCGGCATATTTCCTTTGACACTACAGCAGATTAAATTTCAATATTAGAAAAAATAACTGCACTGTGTGTTCATTTGTATCTAATCTATGTGATTTTAGGTAGGTCTGTATAATTATACAATTTATACAAATACACAATTTTACTAAGTATTTGTATGGGTAGTGTAGAGTTTCAAATTCAGTCACAGATTTTCCATTTTCTTTCTGTGCTCAAGAAAAGTATGTGCAAGATAGGTAATCAAACTGTGGCTTCTGTGTTAAAGGACTTGCTTTGATTTATTGATACAAATGAGACTAAATTTATCTCATCTAGTACACATGTCAACAGCTGGCCTCTGACAATTTGCAGATACATAAAAGATGGGAAATACAAGCAATACATGCAATTGTATGTTGATAGTATTTCAAATCACTTCATAAATATCTTTGAGGAATATTTCTAGGTGGGATTCTTCCTCTATTTTAGCATTGCACAAAGTATTAATCATTCATCTCTCTCATCTTGGATTAGCTAATAATTTGTTAGTACTTCATGAAATACTGAATTGACATTGATCCTCTGGCAGGAGGAATTCTTTGCTTTCATCAAACATGCACCTTCTGTCCATAGCTAGCTCAATTACTATTCTTTCAGCTGTAGTAAATACCTTCTGTAGCTCAAGAGATTTTTAGAAGTATAAAGGGGTTTTCTGAGTTTCATTGTAAAACATAGCTTTGCTTTTAAGAAAATGTGAAATGATAGGAAACTGTCCCATACATAAAGAAAGAAATACTAGTCCATGCTGTATGAGAAACAGGCAGCTTATCTATATGTGCTAACATTCTTCATCAGATGTGGAACTAGAAGTATCATTCTGTTTAAGCAAACTGGATCACTGCTGCTGATTTCAGCAGATCTAGAAGTTCATCTCAGGGATGCAGGTTGAGAAACATTTCCAGAAGCTTTCTTGACTTGTCAGAAAGCCTCCCAGGCAGAAGCCTGGACTTCACTATAGTTGTGTGCCAAGGAAACTTACATGAAACAAATTCGAGCCTTCTAGGAAGTTTCTAGGAAGAAAGTTTTGGAAAATCCTGGTTACACAAATCCTGTTACAAATTGGCGTAAACAAGCCTATATAATGATGAAATTCTCAGTAGTTAATACATGTGTACTCCAGGCCCAGATCTTTTCTCTTCCCTCTTTTTTTTTTGGTAGCACCTCGCTGAGGAAGGCACAGTGGGACTCATTGAGTACCAAATGGATGAGACAAAGGAGCAGGAGAGCATGAGTCTTTTACTGGCCTATACTGAGTACCTGCAATGCTAATCAGAGGGACACTTGTGGGAGTGACATTCAAGGAAAGGGAACATGGATGGCATTTGTAGAAACATAAAAATCAGTGTTTGCCATGGAAAGTGTTTGTGGAGCATTCATGGAGAAAAATCTGGGTTTTGTCAACAAACAACCCTGCTGCAACTGAATGGGAAATTCAGTCCTAGAATGGAAAATTCAGCTGGGCAATGTCTTTCCCCAAGTCCACAAAGTAAATAGTGCACTGCATCTCACCAGCTTAAAAAAAAAGTGTGGTTATAACCACAGAGAAATTCAAGACAACTAACAAACCTAGCAAAAAGGTAATGAGCAGATGACCAGTCTATGATATTGCAATATGTAGGTTAAATTTGGCAATCCAGGACTTCAAAGCTTATTTGTCATCATAATGGTTTTGTCCTCCAACTTAGCTGCACAATTCTAATACTATTTCCATGCTTTCTTTTTATCTGTGAGGAGATAAGGAGCATATAAAACTTTTCCAAAGGTCTTGTAAGCAAATTTTTCTGTTTTGTTTGCTTCTCTGTGTCGAAATGTGTATCGACTGCATACGTTGATGGTAGTCATCAGGGTTCCAGTAATAAAGCGTACCTTCCTCCCTGAATACAGTGACAACAAGTATCGCATGTTGAAGCTTCAGAGTCACCTCTGTCAGGCTGAGACCTGTTTGGAGTGGCACAACCCTGGCTTGGCGCCTGCTACCATTAGAGAAACAGGAATGATATGATCAATGAATAAGCATAAATTGTGTTTAGCTTCTATCTACATTCAGGATGTGATAAGAACTGTCAGGGAAAGCTGAGAAAGCTAGACATTCAATTTTCTCTGAAAATGCAAGATCTTAGCTGTTGCCATTATCATCAGGGGACTGTCAATGTTAGGAAAAGTTATCTTGGGTATTATTATTTCACTGGGTAATCGACCTGTCCAAATTAGTTTTCTGCAGAGGAGACAGATTTATCTTCACAATTAGTGATTGGAAAAAAAGTTTTCATGAGGGATATTTGTTCCAAATTTTTATCTTTGGGTGTTGAAAAGCGTTTGTTCAGTTTCCAGTTAAAAAAAAAAAGAAAAAAAAACTGTAAGTTTTTGGATCTAGAATGGATCATGTTCCTTGGGGAAAAATACTGCACAAAGCACAATGGATGAAAACATAATTCAGTCATAGCTATGCATGAGAAATATTAAAGGAGTTTGGCTTGATTCTTTTTGGGAGAGCCAGCATGGTGTACTTGTGTTTGTTGCAATTTGTCCCCTTATAAAAGAGACATAAATATAGGCATATATAAATATATAAGGGTGAGGTCCAGAATGATGTTAGCAAAGGAGAAATTCTGAGCTGCTGGTCTCACCCTGGATTACATTAGTTTGGAAAAGATTTATTCTATGTCTCCTTTATCAACTGCTAACTAGGACTTGATTCTCCCATTTCCTGCTACTGGGTTGTTTGTACCAATATAGGAATATATCATAAGGCATATGCCTGGTTATTCAAAGAGAGCACAGTATTTGCCATATAGTTGAAAACAACCTGCCAGCTTCACTAGTTGAGACAAATCTTGGCATAAGACTATTGGCAGTGATAAATATGTTTCTTTTTACCTTGATAGAAAAGGTGATACATTTGCACAAAGCAATGTTCCCAAACAAGACAAACTGTGTTCCAGTGGAATAGCAGTTTCACGTCTGAAAACACTGTTTATGTGAAATTAGGGTTGAAATTACATGAAACACCTCTTAGATCTTTACTAGTTTCAACACTGCTGGAAGTGCAGAAAGAGGATCATATTTCACATTCTTCCAGCTGAAATAAGGAAGTGTTGGCATTTGTAAATATTTTAGCAGAACACTTGCAAACTTGTGAGCATTTATACCTTCAGGAATATAGCATATGCCTGTTTTCTTTTCAATCTTAGATCTAAGTCTTCTACAACTTTGAAATTCATCTAATAAAATTTAGTTTCCTTACAAAGCAGGAGTTGCCAGCCACAGGAAACTGTAGAAGCAGAAATGTGATCCTGATCTCCCATTTTGCTTTCTACAGGTATCTTGTTGCCTAGTAAAGCTCTTGCATTTTTAAAGATAAATATTTATATACACATGTGGGAGGCTGGCAGAAAATAGCACTCTTTAATTCTCACCTCTGTGGAAAACAGTGTCCCTGAAAAACAGACCAATTACAATGGATGAAGGTAACTTTTTAGAGCATAGTGAATATTTTAAAAAGCCCAAGGTGTTTGTTTGTGTTATGCTGTAGAACAGTAATTGAGAGTGAGATAGTGGAGCCATTCAAATACTGTATTAACAGTGTGAGTTTGGAAAAGATAATCATCTATTATTAAGCTTTTTTAGATACAAGCAAAAGTTAAGGAATAAAAGGTTTCACTGCTATGAAAGAATATGAAAAAAATTGTACATGTAGCAAAAATGCAGAATAAATATTGTTTCCACAGGTGGATAAATATAATTTTGAATACCCCTAATAATTTTTGAAAAGCTTTTTCTAACCTAAGAATATATATGTTCTATTTCTCCTATCTACTTGGGAAGTTTATACATGTCTTCAGAAAAAAAATGGGATAGTGGCATAATTGAAATTCTCCTAAGTAAAGCCACTCCTTGATTTACAAGTATTTTGTGAATTTTTAGAAAAACCGGATTGAGTTTCTACATCTCAGCAAGTTACTGAGGTTTGCTTCAGCCATAGCAAGTGACTCTATTGCAATGTTTATTTACTGTGTCACTTTAGGCATGTCATTTCAAGAAATACATGAGAGTTGTTAGAGAGTAAACAGAAATTGGAATGATCTTAAGGGTAATGAATGTACCTCCTGGTGAAAGATCGAAAAGTGGGTGTGTTAGTCTAATGATGCAAAAGTCTTTAAGCCCTTGCTCAGAAGAGTTTATTCAAAAGTCTTCAGAAAACTGTAATTTGGTTGTAGGACAAGAAGCAGTGAGCATTGAGAAAAGGTCAGTTCAAATCTACATTAAGTAAACAACCCCACACTAACAAAAAGAAGCTTTAATAAGCAATCAGACAAGTATCTGATAAAAAAAATATTTTAAGTATAGATAGTTTTCTTTTGTTTTCTGCATTTTGTTAGGAGTATGTGCTTGTAAACTTAGATCTTTGATCAAATTTTCCTCCTTCTGATGCTTATATTTTACCTGAATGTTTCACTAAATGTTTAATGTTTCACTAAAAAAATAATTTGTACAGCAAATACTTTTATTAGAGGATTATTCCTCAAAGAAGAGAACGTAAACCAACAACATAACAAAACAAGCAAACAGAAAGCCAATTGACAAGTTTATTAATAATTTATTAATCTCCTACTAGATTATCATTTTTTTTAGACTATATATTTTCCTACTTTTTCATACAGAATGTACTACATGTATCTTATGTGTAACACAGTACAATTCACAATACCACCTGTACTCATGAGATCTTTTTTGTTTTTACAGAACACAGTTCTTAAAAGATACTAGTGTAAGTGTTCACACAATTAGTGACTATGAGGACTTAAGAATTTTTTTTTTTTTTTTTATATACATCCTCAATGGTTGCATTTCAGGTCACTAATCTATTTCAAGTAGGGCCTTAAAAATTATCCAGAAAATTATCCTCAAAAAAAAAAAAAAAATCCAGTTTGAGGCTTTTACTGCAAATGCATTTGGGAGAATACATAAGTGGAATTAGAAGGCGACGTTCTGGGAGTGCCTTCCAGGGGTGTGAAACTGAAGAATAAATGTATGGTTATGCAAATCTCTAATAACAGCAAGACTGCCTTGCCCCACCTTTAGAAAGCAGGCTGCTGAATACCTGGGTGAGGAAGGAAAAGGAAAAATTGTGTCTTCTTCTGTACAGCCAGCCGTTCTGGTCCATACAGCATGAGACAGCAGTCAGTTCTGACGTAATATTAATGAATATATTTGGACCTTTCCTATCCATATTTTTTTCTCTCAGATGTGAAATCAAGCACTATGCTTAAAAGTTGAATACTTCACTAAAGATTTAGGAAGGAATATTGCCCTGTCGGATTTGAAGATGAATAACACTGTTTTTGAGGCATTGTGCTCTATTTGAATGATCAGGCAACTAACTAATAAATGGACAAAGTCTGAGAACATGGAGATATTAACTATAACCAATAAGAACTGTGTGGAAAATCTCGCTATCAAGAACCGAATGTCCACAAAGGAGACAGAGGAGTCCTAAAACTTTATTCGAATAAAGGGAGAGTCCACCGGGCATATTCCTGTGGGGTCTCCCAAAATGCTGGAGGACACAGTCCACTTTTATCCTACTATCCTGGCAGAGGTCAGCCCTCTCCTTTTCCCCATTGGCCAAGGTACTCAGGAGTCACAGGCTTCCCGCCTGCCTACACCAGACTTCTGCCTCCTACCAGCTCTTCTCACCTGAAGTCCCCTGACTCCTTTGTCCCCCCTCGCTCCTGGCTCCGCTCAGTCTCCCCTCTGCATTTATTCCTTTGCCCCGTTCATCAGCCAGACTGTGGGGGAACTCCCTTATTTGTAAAGACACAAACTTGTGTGTTCTGCTCAGAATTAAATAGGTAAGTCTACAGATAAACCTCCAATAGCTTATCAATTTCCAAGGAAAGCGAAGACTAGATTCTCATCTTTGCTTCAGTAACTGTTGCTTATAGCCTGAAATACATTCCTTCACTTTGATTCCCAAGATGAAAATACCCATAGCTGCCAAAAGACATCAATAAAAACAAAAAACTGTTATCTGTGATGAGAGTTGTCATAAGTAACAAACTGTAGTGTTAACTGCTGATGTTTTGTTCCAAATCCCCAATTTATTCATTGTTCACCTCTATATCTTCTTTTCCTTATGATAACCTATTTTTATAGGATAATTAAAGGATTTTTGTGTTAAAAAGACAAGTCAGTTGACCTATTTGTGTGCCTTTTTCTCACACAATAAGCTGAAACCTAAAACTGACAAGTTAAACAACACTGTTGATTGTCAACTCTGTTAGGCAATGCCATTGGGCAAGGCTGTTGCTTCAGGCAATGTAACTTGAGAATAATTGGGAAAGAAATGTGCTTGGACTAGAGTGGGTAAGTAAAAAAGAGGCGAGGGTTTTTGTGCAAATATATTTTATATTATATATTATATTTTATATATACATATATATACACATATAAAAAACATTGTGTGGATGCATATGTGTGTGTGTGAATATACACACGCATATATACACACATATATATCTTTTATCAAAGCAGGAAGCCTTTTTTTTGTGGTCTAGTGATCTAAGTACCAGTGGGTAAAATTTGGGTGAGGTCTCAACTGAACTCTAGATTAATTTACTCTAACCACACCCTACAAATCAGAAACTTCAGCAAATTCCTGCCCTCTCTAGAATTGAGAAGGTGCTTTGAAAGCTAAAATCACTTTGAAATTTTGACATTTTGATGAAAATCAGTGTTTTGTGCTTTAACATACAGTAAGTATAATATTTGACAGTACAAAAAAAAAACAGATACAAAGGTATTATTGGTTTAAATCTTCATCAATTCCCAGCCCTATAACACACTTGTTTGAATTACAATTTGAATTAATTGCAAATTTGATAATTTGCAAAACCTGTCATATCTCCATGAGGTGCCGGTCTTAATTGTCTGTAAAGGTAAACTGAAGTCAAGGAAAGTCCGTCTGACTCTTTTACGCTAAGGTTGTTTTGGCTGTTTTCCTGTAGTTTAGATTGGGATTTTTTATTATTATTGGCATTAACATAATGTGTCTATATATAAATATACATATAAAATATATTTTAACATTGAGACCTCCATGTGCACAGGGCCTCTGGAGGACCACCCTGTGAAATAACTCTCGGTCACTAATACCTCATAATTTCTGTGTTGCCTTTTTTTTTTTTATCTGAAAAGTATTAAATAAATTAATGCCAGGGCTTATGAGACTATATATAAAACATTCTCAACTCTAGACTAAACACTAGACACAATATATTAAAGTGCACCCCAAGAATATAAACACTGTGCTTGAGATTCCACACTATTTGACAATACAACACAACACAAAACAAAACAAAAAAGGAAAAAAAAAAAACTAGTAACAACTGGAATAACATTTTTTTTTTCAGAATATGCAAGTTTATGAGGTTATTCTTGTCTTTCTTTTTGTTGATGTTTTTGTTTTGCTTAGAACGATATTTCTCATCTGAAGAAAATATCCCCCTATCATCACGATCTTGGATCTGGAAAAAGAAGAATTCTGTTTCTCCTGCTGCTGAAGGCCAAAGTAAAACAGGTGATGCTAGATTCTCATTTGCAAATGCTGACACTCATCAAATGGTTAAAAGTTATCAAAAGAATATATTACCGTTATAATACAGGTTTAGCTTTTTCTTGTTACTAGCATGTTCAAGTGCAGCTCTAGTGTGTTTAATTGCAGGTCCTGCACATGTGCTAAGGAGATGTATGTCCTAGGCCTAGTTAGGAACCTGTGGCCGGCCACACGGATGGGACTGTGGGCTTGGAGTCTCATCCCACACTGAAGATGTGTGACTGATCACATTTTATAATTTTTTCCAACATTAGCAATCTCGTCTAGCAAATCTTTTCTGCCTAGTTGTAAGCTGAGGGGTCTGCTCTCCACCACTTTCCCTTTTTATTTCAGTTTGCATGGGACGAGGAAGCAGAAGTTAGCATTTGGAAGAGCGGAACACAGCTTTGTCATACTAATCGCTAGTTTCAGATATGACCCTGGGGCACACTGGCATTTGTGATAGACCAGGTGTCCGTGAGGTTGAAGGACTAATGAGTTAACTTATTGTTGTCTCACTACTCAGCACGTTTGCTTGTCCTACAGCAGCCCCGGGTTGACTGAGTGCTCCGTCATAGTCTGTGTGGCCTATGGGCACACCATTACATGTTATCAGTCACCCTGCTGCTCAGGTGGGAAATTACAGTACTGGATGGAACAGGAGATGTTGTAGTGACTGCATACCCATATGCTCTAGTTGCTGCAACCTAGGCGGGTCCTAAGGTAGTTTTGAAGCAACACATGAACATACCTGTCATCTGTGTGAACATTGGTATTAACTTCCCTTGAAGTTAGTTCAACTTAGCAATTCAGTGATTTCAGAATTGGCTGATCTGTTAGGGATGAGATTAAGTTAAAGAGGAAGACACTGCGTCTCTGTTGAAGAGTCATGCTACAATGTTGAAAACTGGTAATGAGCAATTTCCATGAGGATTTGTCTTTTTTTTTTCTCCATTAAATCAAACCCAAATATGTACTGTTAAGGAAAGAACAACTCTTACTTGCATGCTTCATCTCTTCTAAAGGTGGAAGAGGGAAGCAAAGGTTTTCTATAGGTCCGAAGCTGAGACCCTATCATTCAGAAAGGACCATTTCAAAATGCGATCCTCTTTGCTTTATGATTAGTGCTTTCCAGAACTGAAGTGGTAACCATAAATTTAACACAGCAATTGCATAAAAATGTCAGAGATGAGATGCCAGGAGAGAAACGAGTTAATTCAACTCCTGTTGAATTCAATGAAGATTGAGTTTATTCAGAATATGGACTGCTGAACTTGAAATTATTTAGGGTAAGTAAGTAAAAAGCCCCAGTGATCCAAAATCAGGCAAAAATGATTTTTTTGCTACTAGTTTACTTGTGAGTTTTCCCTCATTAAGATGCCATTGCATTATGTTGTTGGAGCTGTAAGTCTTGTTATTCTGATTACTTCTGGTAGCTGATCTGCAATGAAATAAAAAAGAAAAATATATGAAAGTAGAACTGAATCTTCTGACAAAGATTTTACTGGAAGCTTTCTAAGGAGAATGTTACTTTATTAAAATCAAAACTGTCAAAAAAGATCATAGGCATACTGGAACATTATAGACAGATGAGCCTTCAATATGGACCTAGAGTGGAAATTCATATTGTCACCAGAGAGATATCCACTCCAGAATGTCTGATACTCAGAGAGTTAAGGCAGACACTTGTGTTGCTCCATCGAAGATAGGGAAGTTGAATTGCAGGTTAGGCTTCCATGGATTAGCACACGCTTAGGACAGCACGGCCTCGTGGCACCCTTCCGTGCACTGCAGAAAATTAAGGAGTTTAAAAGTTTCCATGCCGTGCTGCTCAGGCAGTCTGGCATGGGCCCTTGGCCAGCTTCCTTAGTGCCCGCGGCGCAGACCTGTCTGTGAGTTTGTATGAAGCACAGTTCAATAATACAAGACATCAGCTGGCCTGAGGCATGTTCTCTAGCTGTTCCTCAGACGTTTACTGCGGGCAGCCGTGCCAGATGATGTACGGCTTGCCAGTGCTTGTGATCATTAAAAACACAAAAAGATAAATATTATTTACAACCACATGAGGCCCACCTACGTGCATTTTGCCTAGAACTACAACTACTTATACCTCAAAGAAGCTATGCACCTCCCTACCTCTATACACACTATCCTAACACATGTATGCATGCTTTCATAGCAAAGCCTCTTTCCATGGTAAAGCTGGCATGCAGCATTTCTGGGCATGTGGCCCACATTTCACAAGGCCTAAACTCCACTTTGAAATCCCCACAGCCATTGAGATCCTCTGTCTAATACCCTTCTGAGCAGGTTGTTTTGCAGTACTTATATCAGAAGCGATACCCTCTTTCCACCCCTTCTTTCTTTTCTTTGCCCCTTTTCTGCAAACTCACTGGTAAACCTGCTGGCATATGTAAAGATTCCCATCCACCTTAAGTCTTCTTCAAATCTTTAAATATAGAGCACATTTCAACAAACAATGGAAACTGCTTAGAAAATGAGAGCTTTTGCACAGACTTTTTTTTTTTTCCCTTTTCCCTTCCTGGTAAATGAAATAGATGAAAATGCAAAGATGCAATAAGAAATATTTCAGTTGATAATAATGATGACTTTTTTTCTCAAAAATAACAGTTTTGTCTTAAAGTTTATGTTAACATGAACAAATAAAATCATATTAATCATTTTATCTAGGCTTTTTGGCCAAGCTATACTGAACTCTTTCTAAAGAAAGAAAAATAAAAAAAGGCAGAACTTCATAAAATACCTAGATTTAATAGAAATGAACCTTTTCTGGAAATATATTATTTTTCTTCCCTTTTTCTTCCCTCAAATCATAACAGCAAGTAATCAGATTCAGTCTGAGCAGATAGCTTTCTATTTATGTTGCCCTGCTGTAGGATAGTGATTGGACTGATAACATTCCCAATAAAGTCAGCAAAATTTTGACATCATTTCCAATTCCACAAAAAGTGAGCCATTCCAATGGCTTTGCAGACTGCAAAACCAAGCGCTTTTCCATCTCACAAAATCAACTGGTTGCCAGAAGAGGCAAAATATATAGGTTTCCTCTCCAGAATACAAGTCATTGCTGTGTTTAAAATCTTGATCTTACAATAAAAGAAAATAAATGTGATGTGCACATGCATGACAAATTCTGTCGCAAAATGATGCTTGGAGTTCTGCATGAAAAATGGTACTCCTTTAGTCTCTATAAGAGTCAAGCTCATTTAATTTGTCATGAAGTTATCTTTTCTTTCTGATGGAATATTCCAGTAATTGCAATAGAAGAATTCATACCTTTCAACCGAGTTACTACTAAGGAGGCAAAACAAAAGAAATATTTCATGTTTGCTAAAAAAACAAGTGACAGACTATTTGCCTTGTCTCTGAGATCCACTGAAAATTTCCCTTTATATAACAACATACAACATGGCACATCTGCTTCTCTTCCTTTTATCTGCTTTCAGAAGGATTTTGTTATGAGGAAGCAGGAAATTGAGAATGCAATGCAGATTTTTTTTTCTGTTTTACTTTATTTTGATCACTTAAAAATGCGCATTCAAATACACAAATATTCTTCCCTCACCAGGAAAATATTTCCTTAAATGATGATTATGATGATAAAATAATTATATGGCAATATAATACTTTTCTATATTGACATACTTTAGTGTCTTGATTTTTTAAAGAATAACTTCTCTGATCCCAAGAAGTGAAAAATAAAAGCTATGAGACTTTGGAATTTCACCGCTGGGAACATGATCCTCTTCCATCTCTTTACCTGTTTTAAGCAGTAAAGTATTATGGGCAGAACTTGTACTCCTGTCCTTCATTCAAAATAGCAACTAGGCTCTTCTAGAAAAAGAAAATAACCTCCTCCTGTGGAGCAATGCTTTTTGCTCCAGGGGTTAGGGGAAAAGAAAAAAAGAAAAGAAAAAGGAGTATCTAAGTAGGTAAACATGTGGCATGTGATAAGGCTGCAAGACATATGCTGCCTAACCCCTGGATATCAGAATGCTACATTTTATTGCAGTTGGCATGAAGCAGCCAGAAGTACCATGTGACAGGGAAGCAGCCATTTTCAGTGGCAGCTACATCTGCTGCATATTGTGAATTCTTTAGCAGTTCTCTTTCCACTCAAAATTTCATTGGGGAATGGCTCAGCTATAAAATAAGCGTTCAAAGACTGACTGCTCTTATTTTAAATTATGACTTTTAATAATAATGATAAAAAACTCTATGCTTATCAGTAATCAGATTTGAATATAAAATAAGGTTTCCTTTCAGACAAAACAGCTGGTTCCCCAGCATTGTCTGCAGTCCAGATCTCTGAACAGTTGCAATTTGGCACATAAGGTTGTTGCTCCTCTTCCTTGCTATGTTAACTTGCATTAAGGATGACTGCACTCATAACTTGCGTTAAGGATGACCGACCTCCTCCCACGGCAGAGCTGGTGCTCAGATGCTCTCCTGCCTGTGTAAAACCGAGACATGAAGCGTCATGGGTTCAGACACAGCCGGGCAGTGCCCCTGCAAGATGTGTGGCGGCCCTATCCCCAGGGCTGCACTGAAGACAGACGCTTCATGGGAAGTCAGTATGGTTTCCCCCCTGCAGATATACAGGCTAGCACAACTCATCCCTTTGCAAGAAGAGAACTGAAATCTTAACTTTCCCTGTTTCTTTGATTCTGTAAGAAGACGTTCAGTTCTCTGAAAATTTTCTTGTTCTTTCTAATGAAATCTCATTGCTTTTCCAACAGCAGGTACACATGCCGTACCTGTTCCCTAAAAAGCTAACTGACCACCATTTCTTCTGGTTCCTTCTGTTTGCTTTTCATCCTTTTGCTCTGGCTGGGTTTACAAACCTGGTCCCATGAAGTTTTATTAAGCCTCCCAGGTATATGGTAGGCTGTCAGGCATTAACCTTCTCCTACTCTTGAGGGGAGAAATTCTGTCTCCTGGCACCACCAAAGAAACATAACCTCTTGCTTAAGATATTAATTGTATCTGAAGGAAGCAAGCTATCTGTGGACTGGAGAGAAGCAAGCTGATTTTGGAAAAGTTTCCAAGATGTATTGAATTATGGGCTTAAAAGCTTGATTCCTGCAGCAGACAGATTGTAAAAACTACAAAAGACTGAATTAACAGATGGATGACTAGATAAATAAATGCAAAGGAAATCAGTATGCATGACTACAAACATATGCTCATACCTTTTTAAATCATCAATTCACTTTTGTTTTTATGATACAGGAAAATATAAGAAATCCTTTTCTGAAAATTCATATGTTTACATACCATTTATTTTCAGTGCAGTCTGCACAAGCTGAATCTTTGCTTTTCAGTCTGAAAATTAGGAATGTGAAGATCTTTTACATTCCTCATCAAGCAGTGAGTAGTTTTATGTATGCAGAGGACAATTACCAGTTAATACTCAGGAGGAAAGAGTAGCAAGATAATGATGCATGCTGCATTTTCTTGAGGATGTATAGAAAGTTCCTGCAATGACAGAGGAACTAGAACTCTACATGAAAATTGAAGCTTTCATCTAAAATGAAACCTCCTGTTAAGTCCCAAAACAGTCTGAGAAATGGAAATAATGTTATCAGGCACCTGCCTCTGGAAAGAAAAAATCCATTGAGATTTACTGTCGGTAGTAAGGGTGAAATATAAATTATTGCTTTTAAGTAGAAAACAAATCTTTTCAGGTTGCACACCAAGGAACTGGTTTGCCTCTATTCCTAAAATTACAGGCCTCACTTTTTGCTTCTTGAATAATTGTAGGCAGAAATGAATAACATCTTAGGGACACCAAAAAGTAGTTTTGTAGGGTGAGTTTATACTCCCTCACCCAAAATCCCAAAGTAAACTATTAGGGATTATGTAAAGCTCCGAATTACTTCCAACATTTTATTTCTGATTACTATGTTACTATACTGTTACTGTACAAGTGAATCAAGTATTTTCTTGGTGTTTTTTAGAAGTGTCCGTTGTTAAGCCACTGTTAAACTACAAGATGAAGTGTGGATATTTTTTGCAGAAGTCCTTGATGGAATTAAAGGAAAGTCGAAAGAGAACCCACTGCTACTAACAGTGTATATTTTTATATTTAGGTTAGAAGCTGAATCTCTTTACAGGTAGCAAGGAAGCCATAGGTCACTCCATGCTGATCTTACAGTCTGAAAGCAGTGTGCCGTATCCCACCTTGAGCTGTGAAAGTGCTTTCATTCAGACCTAGTTCTGATCGTGAGATAAACTTTCCTTTGAATTACTCACACTAAGTTACAGGCTGGTTAGCCTAGCCATAATGCAAAGTGGACTTTTATGCTCAAAACTAGTAGCAGCCTGATTGCAAGAGTGAGAGCTTAGGACATTTAGGTTAGAGCTTAGGACATTAGGTTATTTAGGGTACAGAGGTGAAACTGATAACAGATTAAGATACAGTATAATGTAACCTTTTTTTATTAAAAATGAAAATGAAAAAGTCTTGTTCACATTGTGACCACAGCAGGAATAAAATAGCTTTCTCTTTGTGGATGCAAACCTCTTATTGGTACCTGCTGTAGTCTAAAGATGTTTTCATCTTTATTCTGGCCTAAACCCTTATTTACAGGTATTTCACTTCTTCCTCTACCTTCAGTGTTTCTGCTTCTTCTTTCTTTCACTTGAGCACAGTACTAGTAAACAACACTGCATCTGCATGTAACCTTCATGAAACCCTCCTACTCAGATAACGCTACAGCTTATGTCAGTCTGTTCCGGACACAGTTCTTAACGTTTCAACTTTTTTATTGCATAGACAAGTTTAAGTGCTTATTATAGTTAGTTCTGAGTAAGAAACAATGTTATCCTTCCAGATTCAATAAGAGTATAATCTGTTATCACCTGCATTTCAGGTTGGAGATATTTGTGCATTGTCTCCTTGCCGAGTGTTATCGAGCAAATAGACTGAGAAAACATAAAAAATCTTCTAGACTGTGGTGATTGTGGAAGAAGCAGTGAAAACAGCGTGACTCTTGTTACAGTTTGAATATTCTTACTGCATTTATTACATAGAAATCCTATACCGTTATAATGAGCTTTCTCTTGGCCTCAAGTCACTAGACAAAGTAATCTCTAATAGAACACAGCAAAGGCTGCCTCCTTTTCATTATTAATGGAAAACTGCACTCATGATTCTCTGGAAGTGAGAGGGTAATTAAGGAGGAAGAACAGCAGTGGGGCAAGAGGTTCCCTGCTAAACTGAATGTGTTGAGGAGAGGTGGTGAAATCCTGTAAT
This sequence comes from Eudromia elegans, assembly GCA_003342815.1. Lineage (NCBI taxonomy): Eukaryota > Metazoa > Chordata > Aves > Tinamiformes > Tinamidae > Eudromia > Eudromia elegans. The sequence goes on along the minus strand of PTEX01000087.1, from coordinate 545,615 downwards.
CATGCCCCAAGTGACTAACGTTTTCTCTCTAGGAATTCTGGCCTACAGCGATAGACTGTGATCACATTTCAGAAAGGCCTTCACTTCTACCATTAGCACAGTAAGAAGAAAAAGTAGAGATTACAGAAAAGAGAGGCAGAGGGGGTATAAATATTTACTGTGATAAAGTATTAAAAAGCAAATTAGGAGCCTGCTGATCTTGCAGCCTGCTTGCAGGCCTGAGGTGAATCTGAGTTTAAGCTGCACTTTCTGTGTGGGGAGCTGCAGTCCTTAGAGGGTACAAGGAGGCAAGAAGGTTTACTATAAAGTAGCAATCAGAAAAGTGCTTTGCAAGATGGGGTGGTAGGCAATATTTTTAGCATGCTCTGTTCTGATGTGCCATATTTTGGAGTGCTACAGCTGCCTCAGATAGATTCCACTCTGGAAAGAAAAGCATCCAGGCAAATAAGATAATTCAGTTCCTTATGAGTTTATTTCTGGGAAATGAAGTTAGCAGTACTTTAAAAGGCAGATTTCTAAAAAACAAGGAACAGTCCTAGTATTTTATTACCAATGATTACTTTTTCTTTCTTTTTCTTTCTTTTCTTTTTTTTCCAGAAGCATGGGTGCAAACAGTTTTACCTTCAATCTACCAAGTGTCTGAAGATGCAGTAAGATGCGATGCTGGATCTAAATCACAGACCTCCATCCACTTATCTGTTCCTCTACCAGGCAGTGTTATTGATTATTCGTATTTGATATCAGAACGTCCTTCATGTGTGATTAAAAGTGTTATGACTGAGGAGGGACCTTATCGTGGTAAGCAGACACTTTGTACTTGGATGACACTTTGTTCAGGGTGATGTGATAGTTTGTTTTCAGCAGAAGAGCAGACTGGTTCTCCTTGACTTCATTGTGACAGATTATACCTCAGAACTGCATAAACATTATACTTTATAGCTCATCATCAATATTGAATAGTTTGGATATAAAGCTGAATATGGATTAATGGAAGTGTCCCTGCCATAATTTACGATGATCCAAGTGATAGATTTGGTCCTCCTGAACAAGAGAGGCACGTCGGCCTTCTGTCCAGTAAAACTGAAGCTCACAGGAGATCAGAAATAAACTTGTATGTTGTGAATCTTAAATTTCTGTACCAAGATGTGTAACATATAAGACTCTAAAAAACTACTGAAAATATAGTTGTGGTTACTAAGAAAGAGCAGTATATCACAGTCTGGCTTTTCTGCTAGTCTGAAGCATATGGACTAAGCTAGCAAGGATTAAATGACTGGAGCCAGCATTTAATATATGATCCTTTTGACATGTCAAAACCAATTTTTTTTTTCCAGAGAACAACCAAAAAATTGGAGTGTATTTTGAGGAAGGAAAAGTCCTACTGTCATGCTATTTGTATTACGAAAAGGGAGATCTTTGCTTGGGCTCACAGTTTGAAAGGGATTAAACTGCCAAGCACTGTCGTTTGAATATTTTTGTGAGCCAGTCTTCCTGACAGACTGAAAAGGAAGGGCTTCTTTTAGATATGTTCCACTTTCATACCGGCATATATGAAATGTTCTTGTTGGGGGGATTGATATAACTACATACTATCATATTTTAATCCAGTAATCTAAGGAATCAAGAGAATTCAGAAAATTGCAGTGTTTTTTCAGCACCTGCATTTTGTTAACAGATGGGCAGAGAGACTCTTGGCTGCGCCGACTTGGAATGAACACACACAAGTGGTCGTTTCTGAATTCCCTGATTGGGTGGAATGAGGATAGAGATATAGAAAAAGGTATAATACAAGAGCAGAAATGGTATATTAGTATTTTGTAAAACACTCTATTACCTACATAGGGAGTTTTTGTTTGTTTGTTTTGGTTTGTTTGTTTGTTACTCTGAAATGTTCCTGAAAATTCTGAGTGGGGCTGTTTGTCTTGGATTGGCACAAGTCACCGTTCTAAGTGGTCTCTTTAATCTCTTAACAATACATGTTTTGTAGTTGTTATGACAATTAATTATAATACTCAGAATAAATTTCAGATGATTCTGAAGGAAGTTACCTGGTGATAAGACCAACCAAAGAGATCTAATCTGCCAAAATGTAATGATATGTTTTTAATCAGTAAGAAACACAATAGTTCAAAATCAATAAAGGTAGTTGCTAAAATAACCTGAAATAAACTGAGTCCAGCAAAACCACTTCCAAATATACTTATGAGGTATGATTTAAAATTCCCGATTTTTAATTGCTGTAAAATGCTTCCTCTAAGTTTTTATCTCAGTGTTTATATGCAGTTTTATTGGCAAAATTAAAGGTAATTATTTGATGTCTATGTATTTATGGACAAGTAATTGCTCTACAATGCATAAATGTACCATAGTATCCACAAGCCAAAACTATCTTGTTAAAACTGCCCCTGTGAACATTAATATCTCCTTTGTTATCAAACAGGAAGATCCAAACCTCTACTTGCTTTTGTCTTGAAAAAAAGATTTTAAAATGTACATCTGGAATTTCTGGGTATTTTCATTCTTTATTTTTATATTTAATAGACCATATAAACACATCTGGAGTTTGTTCTGCTGACAACAACAAAGTGACTGAGCTGGAGGAATGCAGGAGGAAAGAAGAACTGCCATATATTCCATACAAATTAGCTAAATTCTATGTCACCAAGGTAAAAAAAAAAGAATGAATAAATGAATTATATGCAAAAAATAACTCGTCAAATGAAATATCTTTTCTCATAAGTGTACTAAGAAAACTGTGATTTCCATAGTGATTTTTTTCATGCAAATTTATTTCACATTGTCTTACTACTTCTTCTTGATATCTGGAAGACTACTCTTAAATTTTGAACATTAACATAGAAATAAAAGTGTTTAAATGTAAATGGCTAATTTAGTTAAGACTGGATACTAGGTTGCTCATTTCCTTGTTCATTCTATTTGTCTGTGCGTCAGAAACTCCTTTGTAACTGATGCGGAGAAAATCCTCATTTTTTCATGTGTTTTCTCCTCACAGTTCTTGATTACTAGAAGTGATATTTGATTTTGAGTCTTTGTGTTGCAATTTCAGTCTTTTTCATATGAGTAGTTGGTTCAATTTTGTATTTTCTGCCTAACATCTGAAGTAGACTTCTTTAAAACTAATCTTTTAGTTCATTCTCTGGGCTAATTTATTTCATGATTTTATTTTATATTATGCAGTATATTTATATTCTTGTTTCATTGGTCTGAATTTGCAACCTTTCAACTTCATTGTTTTCTTATTCTTTTCTTATTCAACAAAAAAATTCTATGGTGACTTCAGCAGTAGAGGGTGAAGACTCCTGGGCTAGCAGTAGAACAAGTTCAAATATCTTAAACAGTCTAGTTAAGGCAGCTCAGAGTTCTATAATCTGTGTGATAAGAATGATCTGAGTCTTTTCTGAAACCTGTCTGAATCTTTTCAATCTCCTCCAATAAGGGGTTTTTGATTTCTGTTAACATTCTAATGGTGTCTCTTTAAAAATCCTCTACTTTTGCAATGTTATTTCCATTGAGGAGTAAGTAGGACAGTATATTTAAAATAACTTTTTCTATTATTAATATATATTTGAGCTGTGTCAGTGTCATACTGTAGAGATTTTTCTCTCCCAAATTAATGACCGGCAAATACCTGCAAAGATTTAATTCATTGTTATACAGCAATGTTACCAACCACAGCAATTTTAAAATCATGCAAAACCTTCCACAAAAACCTCAGATGCTTTCTCTATCAATGTAATTTTGTCTCAGCTGCTCCCTATAAGGTAAATCTGCATCATATTAGGCATAAGAATTGAAATAAAGTAAGTCTTGGAATGGCCTGCACATAACCCTGTTCATTGTTGCTGTACTTTCTTCCACAGTGTCTGCTGCTCTGATTTGAAATGCAACAAGTATCAGTTTTGTGCAATTTGACATTGCACCAGCAGATGAGGAAGTCAAAAAAAAACAGGCCTGCAGGAAGTGGGATGGAAGACAGTGGAATTTTCCTTTTGTGACTGTTTTGAATATGATTAGGAACAAAATGAATAAACCTGGATCACTAAGATCCTGATGCAATTTTAAACTTTAATGACTCATTTTAAGAGGGGGAGTTAAAAAAGTCGCTTTACCAGTCCTTTCTGTATGTTTTTATTGGCTATGAGAAATGTTTGTGGTGAACTTCTAAGTCAATTTTGTAGTTTTTCAAATTATCTGTAATATGAAAAATAAAAATAGATGTCTGTAGTAAGCAATTGCACTAACTCTTAAATACTGCCTTCTACTCTGTTTACTGCTCTTTTAACCCTTTTCCTCAACAATATGTTTCACAATTTTGTCTCTCTTTCCTAAGAGCTTTAGAATGAGTCTGATGTTTATGTCTTACCTACTCAGCTCATATTACAGCTGTAGTAAGAAAAACATAAATGTACATGTGAACTCATAACCAGAAAAGGAAATCTGGATCATGCCAATAAATATACAGATTTCCATCCTATTATATAGAAGAAAATGTAATTGTTGAGATCTGAAGGTTTTGGACTGCAATCCTCATTGGCTTTTTATCTATTTTCAGGATCACTATACTGTATTTGCCATCAGCGTTTTGAGAAATGTACATTCTAATCATTTTTTTAGTGGTACATTACAGTTAAGTTAGTTGCTAGTGCTCTAATTTGATCATTTTCTTCATTTTCTCCAGATCGTAGAAGATATGCAGCAAATGAAAACCAAATACCTGAAAATAATCAAAGAACTAGACAACATAAGGAAAGAAAATCAGGTAATTCCACTGAAGCTTTAGCATCATTCTCAAATTATACCATTAGTCAAACCAATTCTGAAGGATAAAATCCACTCCGTTTATATTTACACATGCATTAAACTACCCATTCAAAATCTCAAAAAAATTATATGTCTTAAAGTATGTTTGATTTTGCAGCTTCATGAAATCTGATATTATGTTTTGTCACCTGTGACTGCATATTTGACTTCTTCTATTTCCTTCCATCATTCCCAGATATTTTCCAAAATTCATTGTCATTAAACTTTCTTTTTAAATGTCATGTTCACCGGAAGACTAATACTATGGTTAAAATACCTTTAATCAAAGGTTATCCTTAAAATATAGATCATGCCTCTTAGAAACACTCTTACAGTAAAAGGCCATTCCAAGACAAACTAACCTCCTCACTGCCAAAGTGGAGAGCACTATAAAGTCTTAGGCTTTTTTTTTCCATCTTTGGACATATTCTCTATCTTGTCTGCAGAGCCCTCTGCCCTTCCATCTTGAGTGAGTAAATACACTTTTTGGTTAACTTGGCTTTCACTGTGAGGTTAATGTGAGATTAATGAACCAAATGAACATGATGAAGAAACCAGGTCTGAAAGCCTAATACTATATATGGAATAATATGGTCATTTCTCAGATACTGATGACTTCCTCCAACCTGAAACTGCAGGCCGTCTGACACACAAAGTGACATCCTTCCTCCAAAGTGGCTTCCTGCTGTCAGCATGCCCCGACAGATCTGCACACATGAGTTTAGTCACCCAACATTTCGCTGACATATTCTCTTGCAAAATAGCAGAATCCCTTTGCCAATAAGCCCCACCAAGGTTACCCTAAGGATCTTCAGGGGCCAGTCTGCAACTATGACCCCATGCTGGCACATTTTCCCAGAGGAAGTGAAAGGGATCATTTCTGCACGTCTTTAATCAGTAATTTTCCCCAAATCAGAATTTGCCTCTATCTTCCTTGACCCATTTTTCCTTAAGTCACTGCCTCTTGATGCTTATTCACCATGTAGCTTTTCTCTCTTTATTTAGAATGAGGCAGGCAGTTAGTTCCTGTAGATGAATGATTTCCATATAAATAAACTTGATTCTGTCTACAGGACAAACACACAGGAGAGAGATGAATTTTAGGGAGTTGCTGTAGGAGTGAATGAAGCAAAATAAACTTGTAGATTACAAAGCAATTTGAGAGAGTTCATTGAACACACTGTACAGTGACTTTTATTCTTCTGTGTGGAACAGGATTTCATTGAATTCTCAAGTTATTACACTTACACAAAGGTTGCAATAGTTATGTAAATCTGGTTCCATGCTTCACGAGTAATTTAATAGTCACACAGTTATACCTTAAATTTTCACATGTCTCTGTAGATTAATAGGGGTGTAGACAGAGCTGAAGAAAGAGGAAAACAAAGTAGAAGTACAGAAAGAACAGACACATGGGCAGTCAGAGAGAATTGCCTGCAGGACAAGAACACAAACATTGGGATTTTTCTCTGAATTGCTTGCATTATGGCCAGTGTGTTAGTAATTAGAGTATCTGACATAAGAATCACTCCTAGAAGCACTGAAATTATTCACTTTTTTAAAATTTCCCATCTATTTGTAAGTCTAGTAAAATTTTATTGTCTTAATTTGGTGGATCCTGCTACACAGAGCTGAATTCTGTGCCGCTTTTATCGTATTCTGTCATGCTTTGCATTTCTGAACAAAATTCTTATTTCTTTAAAGTTACTTTTGCTATATTGAGAGTAAATTTACTTTGCTGTGCTCCCAAAAAGTACTTGGTCTTTATTTTCTTCATAAAATGAGAGAGAAAATAGTTTAGGAAAAATTCTTACTCGAAGTCTGCAGCCTGGAAAGACACAAACCTTCTGTGATTAACATGGAAAGGTTGCATACATACATACATAAATGTGTTAGTGGAAAGTACTCTTTCTATCTTACTCTCCTGTTTTCACCCATTTTTCTTCACAATGTTTTGTAATACAGGAACAGACTATAACTAGCATGAAGAAACATTATGGTGATAAAATGAGGAGTGTGAAAGCCCAGTTAGAAGCTTACCAAAAACTAATGAGCAAGAGGAGCATGCACTGTCAAGATGTTATTAAGGTACTCAAGAGGTAGTGCTTTTGCATGGGAAAATGAATCATGTGTACTTCCAAACGTTGCAAAAGCAGTCTATGTAAGTCATCTTTTCTTCTTTGAGATGCATGGTCAAACGAGGACAAGCACAATTTGTGAAATTACTACAGAACCATGTGGATGTTTTTTGGAGGATGGTTTTCTTCCTTCAGGAGATGAATGATACTTTAAATAATGTGTTTTCAGACGCTCTTCACAGCTTAGACTTCTTCACTGTTCCAAGGAGAAATAAGTGTAGGGTTCTATCTTGCTGTTTATGCTTGCACACTTGAAAATAGCTGTTATTTTTAATTTAAACATATGTAAAGATATTAACTGAATGTTTAGGATTTCTAATACTTGCTTGTGGTGAACAAGGTTTATCCCATTTCTTTGACTTTTCTATGGAGAAAAAAGTTTCTGTATATTCAAGCCTTTAACTGTTTGCAGTAGAACTCTTCAGAATAAAATTACAATCCATATATTTGCTTTAAAACAGTCAATTGTTTTCCTTGCCTGATGGTTAGCCTGGTTTACCAGAAATTTTCGGCATTCTTTTTTTTTTTCAAAAAGGATTTTTTTTTCAAAATGAAGCCCTGGTACAGAATTTCTGATCCGTTTACCATATTCTTCCACTTGCAGAGTCTGAGGGAAAGAAACAGACAACTGAACCAAGAAAAAGAAGAGCTTCTTCACCAAATAAATCAGCTAGCAGAGAAATGGGAAGAAGAAAAGGTATATAAAGCTGTCATAGTTCTCTTTTTGAAGTAAGGCGGCATTCTAACTTCCATTTCTGATTGGTGCAGTTCCCAAAAACCAGGGCAATCTGTGAATTTGTTGTTATTTGAACTTAAATATGTACTTTTAAGCCAGCTGCTTTAGCTGTTACTCATGCGCTTAGGCACTTCATAGAATGGCTCTTGTCTGGTAATTCACTTGTCTTCTTTTGTCTTCTAATTTCAGAGCATCCAAATGTTTTTTTAAGATTGATTTATTTAAGGACTTTAAAAATCAGTGAAAATACCACACATGTTTTCACACTACTTTTTTTTCTGCTAACAATCATAAAAGCATATTTTTTCTTCTCATTTCACATTTCCTTTCCTTAAATCAGTTTGAAAACTGAAACATTTCAAAAAAACTGAAAATTAAAACAATGCAATGGATAAAATTCTGTGGCTTATTTTAGAAATAAAAAAAATTTCACCTGATCTGAAACTATTACAACACTGCAATAGCTTCAATTAAACATTGCAATTAAACATGATAATTAAACTAACTAGTAACAGTGTCTGCCATGGTAATTGCTATGAAAGAGGCATGTACCTAAAGTTCCTCAGGTCTTGCTAATTTTTTTTTCTAACAATACACTTTTAAAGAGTCACAGAGTGGTTGTGGTGGGAGGAACTCCTGGAGATCATCTAGTCAAACCCTTCTGCACCGCAAGGTCACATAGAGCATGTTGCCCAGGACTGGATCCAAACAGGTTTTGAATCTCCATGAAAGGAGACCTGCTTTCTCACCCTCCCAATCAAGAAGCTTCTCCCCATTTTCAAACTTTATTTACTAAGGAAACAGAAGAAGCTCCAAAAGAAAACAATAAGTGTTAAAAATGAGTTCCTGCAGTAGTATAAACACAAATATTTCCATCCTTCTCTTCGTTTTGGCTAAGTTGCACTGCAGCTGCATTTTCAGCCGATTTAGTAATTCATAAACTTTGTTCTGTGTTGAGCCATTTTCAGATGTTCCCCTTTATTGCACAAACGAGGGAATTAGTCAGAGGGGAGGAGACAAAGACAAGAGAAGAGGAGGGGAAAAAGATGGTTAAGTCAAATGAAAAGATACATTTTTATATATCACAAGATTATAACAATTCTATAACATTTTCTTATTTATGATTATAAAAATTCTGTTTTATTAAAAAGAGAGGAGAGGCTCTAATTGGCGTGAATAGATCCAGATGCATACTGGCATGCATCCTAGAGACAGATAATCCTTTTGCAGAGAACTAGGATTCTGACTCTTTTTCACTACATTAATATAAGTGAATGGTTTTGACAGAATAAACCTTTGTTTTTATGTCAATGAGCAGAACAATAAAGCCATGTATTATTCAACATTATGTAGTACACAACGTTACATAACATTGAACAAGCATTACTTTTTTAAAGAATAAAGTAGATTGCTAGCATTATTACAATAATACTTTACTGGTAGGCCTGGCACACTCTCAGTGCTGTACCCAAATATATATTCAAATTATTTAAATTATTTCAAATTACAACAGTGACCTATCTTATATTTAACATGAAATCACTGCTCTGTTTGCTGCAAAGTTCATTGCAATGCCAGATTTGGCTCTATATGTAAACAGAAAAAGCACAACTTTCCAAATATTCCTGTGTGTCCTGTATAAATTTGTCTATTGAAATTTACCTCTGGAAATAACTTAAGCTCTACTTATTCACTCATACCTCTAAAATTCTTTTTTAGAATTGGAATCTGGAACAGACTACCCAGAGAGGCTATAGCATTTCCTTCCTTGGAGATTTAAAAAAATTATTGTAATTTTCTCTGCAGATCTTCAACATTGCTTTAGAGGAACTGATTGTCATTGCACTATTCTGAGACATTGGATTGAGTGACATCTCAGCTAATAACTGAAAAAGGACTCAGAGCCAGTTTTTCCTTTGCATTTATGAAACTGAATGCAGATTTCTATAAGATTTCAGAGACAAGGGCTTAGGAAACAGTATGTGTTTAATGATGTAGCACCATCTTTTGACTGAGTTCTGCACAGCAACAGTATTTAAAGTTAAGTTTCTTTTTATGAGTTTTCAACAATGTCGGCCACAGTAGTTCTCAGTTCCTGGTGGCATGCAGTCAGAACCCCCAGTTTTTACAATTTCTTTGACCTAATTGTTATATAACATGGAAATATTTAAAGAAAAAAAAAAAGGTGTGAGAAATGATGAGGATATTCTGTTCTGAGGCTTGTAGGAAGGAGTATAGATATTTTATTTCCTTTATAGGCTATAATGGGCAGGATTTGGAGCACACAAGCATTCTTTCCTATCTGATTTAGCACTCTGTGTCTAAATCCTTTTGTTGCCCAGCTACTCCAGGAGTGTTTGTGTGCAATGTTTTAATCTCTTAGGCACAATCTGTGCAATATTAAGTTGTTAACTATTGCACATATTCTCTTCTACCTTGGATAATGAAAACTTTTGACACTGATTTCCTGCTGTTTTCTTGCCTTGCAGACTTGGATTCTACAAAATTTGTCAAAAAGCCTAGATCATCTTTACACCGAGCATGCATTGAGTGAGTTTAGTGTTTCAGACAGAGACTGCCTTGGCCTTTCCTGTTTGTTTTTCTTAAGCTTTGGTGCATACCAGCGTAAGTCAGTATAATTTTTTTTTCATTGCATCCGTGTGTTCTAAGGTTAGATAACAGAAAAATGCTGGTGCTGGAGATGGATATCTGTCATGACTCCAAACTCCTTAGAGTATCTGGCATGTTACATTCAAAATTAGTTTTAAGTCAATTTATTTTAGCACCTGTAGCTTTCCCTTTTCCTTTTTGAAACACGATGAAACATGGTCCCTATAAAATTCTTTTGAATTTTAATAAATAAATGCTGTTCTTGATTATTAGAAATTGTAAATGTAGAAATTTGATTGTAAGTCAAATCAAATAGAGAAAGTTTTGGTTGATTGAATATTCTAGCAATTATATATTAAAATGCTTAAGTTGTTCTTGCCTGTTTTTTTGTTTGTTTGCTTGTTTGTTGGGTCTTGTTTTCAATCTAGCTTTGCAGGAACTTCAAGACATTAATCTACATGTGAACAAAGTGCATGACCTTGTGAATTTCCAGATAAAATTTCTCCAGAAGAAATCAGAAAAGACAGAAAAAGAAAAGTCAGATGTTATTTTAGAAGTAGAGGTAGAGCGGGTGAGTATAAAAGTGGTAATATAACTGGTTGTTCTTAGAAATGTTCTAGATCTTTCAACGACAATCAGAATGACTCACACTAACAAACACTAAAATAGACCACTGAACTGCCTTATAGTAAAAAATGTGGTTTTGAAATACATATGTGGTTTGGGAATGGTAGTAATTAATGATTACCACAGTAACGAACATTACATGAATACTATCATCTTGTACTCAGACACATAATCTGTGCAAATTTTAGTATTTTGAAATATAATTGTTATTCAGGAATATACTCTGACAATTTAGTTTCTCTACACAATCCTGTGCCACATGCTGTAGGTGATCCTGCGTCATGTGCAGAGATATTGGACTAGATGACCTCTAGAGGTCCCTTCCTACCAAGCATTCTGTGATTCTATGATTCTTGCTCTCTTTTTTCTTTTCTTTTTTTTCCCCCCTATGAGCCCTCCTCTATTCCATGCTTTCCCTGCTTGTGCAGGGATGATTGGGCTAGATAGTCTCCCAGTGGCTCTTCCAATCTCAACTATTCTGTGATTCTATCCATTATCATAATGCAGACAAACAGTAGTTTTTATTATAGTTCTTCCATTCTGAAGATAATTAAAATAAACTTCATTTTCTTACTTTGTCTATAGCTTAGAAATAGTAGATTCTGCCATCCAGAAATTTATCCAGAAATCTTAATTTTTAGACTATTTGGTAGCCTTTATGAAATTAAAAGAAATTTCTTTATGCTTTTATTTTTAATCATTCTTATTTTAGGTTATTGTGGGGTTTTTTAAGTTTAGATTTCTTTTAAAAAATTCTGCATTTTGCACAGTGTTTTTCATATTCTGATTCTCTCATCAATTTAGCGACATTGTCCTGATGACAATATTGGATATTATAAAGTTTATTTCAAGAATCTTTAAAAAATCTCCTTCTCTAAATTACAAACCTACATTCCAAGTTTTGGAATCTTTTTCAACATTTCTTTTGCTCTAGCTTGCTCATTAAAATCTTGGAAATTTCATATGAAAGCAGTGGAAGTTTAGCATACATATAAAATATATCCTTGTTATCTCCTAGGTAGTTGATGAAAAGTTGAAGCCTGAATGCTTGCTGGAAAAAGGATATCTTTGTCAAGCACAGATCATGCTGCAAAAGATACAAGAATCTTTGGATAAACGAGAGAAAGAAGTCACTGAGCTTCTACAAAATGAGAGAAGATTTAACAAAGCAATGAAACCTCAAATCACAGTGCTAATATTCTTGAGAACCCTTGTCAACAGAGTAAGTAGCAAGTCACTAAAAAGAGGGAAAATGATTTACTATTTTTTCTACAACTCTATTTTTTTCACCATTATCATTACTACAATCTTAATAATAGGAAAATTTGTGATCAATATGTTTGCTTATGTTCATTTAAAGTCTATAGTTGAGATTTTCAGAATACTTCATGGAAGAGAGAAAACAGTAAATCTCCACTGAAATTCAGCCTAAACAAAACTGTTTAGGCCAATCATCATATTTTTAAAAGGTGTTATTATAAAGACAAATTAGTGGATCAAGAGAGTATCACTGTGAGAAAGTACATGTGTTGTTGACCTTACAGTTGATTTCTGAGCTGCCTGAATTACAAACAGATGTGCCAGCATTGTGGGAAATATGATTTAATTTTTGATCCGTGGTAGGTTCACAACATGTACTGTGATATCCCTGAGGCACAGCAGTACATCAGCCAGAAGATCAGGAAGAATGAGGATGAAAGGGGTGATTGGAAAGAAGCCTTTAATAATGCTCAAGCTGACATTCTCTCCTATGAAGTACTTTGTGGAAATGAACCTGTGGATGACAAAAGGTATATTGGATAGTTAAGAAAGCAAAGATAGAAATAATGCAGAAAAGTAATGAGTTGTTTTCACACAGAGAAAATGCATTTTAATAAATGCTATTATAATTTTCATGCATAGTTATGAGTAAAAATCAAAGCAGAGTCTACCTTTATCGAAAGAAAAAAATAAATCAGGGAACTTAGAAGAACCACTTGCAAAAGAGCAGAAAACCATCTCAGCTTACCTGGCTTGTACAAGTTTTATCCAAAGTATTATAAAACATACAGAAATATACTTATTTAGCAAGCCTGTGCTACAATGTCACTTTCTTCCTCCACTTTCACAGGAGCCTCTTCCTCATGTTCAGGGCTAATTGGATATTCTTTGTGGTTTAAGTAACTTGTTTCTAACAAAATCTTCATTTTTTGAACAATGACAGGGCACAGCGCTTGACAATTTTTTTTGGAAAACTTGGGAGAGCAAAATCTGAATTAGAAAATTTTGAAACAGAGAAGATTGTGTTTGATTGTATCCAGACTGGGGAAATCCCTGACTGGATTAAAAAGGATTGTCTTTATGTAGCTTTGGCAGGTAAGAAACCCTCTTGTCAATTCAGAGAGGCTTAATTATCCCAAACTAGCTGACTTTTGACTATAAAGAAACATAGTTTTGAACTAGAAGAGCATTTAAATTCATACTTTATTTTTGTTTGAGAAAATATGCAACCGTTCTCAAAGAAATAGCTACAGTTTTGTGCATTTTAATTAATTTTATATGAATATTAAAACTGAGTCTGTTTGTTAACACATGGTTTCCATATTTACTCCCCACTGTGCTTTTTTATTTGTTATCTTTTTCATTTTCAAAAACTAGGTGTGTTTTGCACATTCTTTCTGTACTCCTCAGCAGATGTTCAAAATAGACCCGAAGTACCCCAGGTTTTGGGAGACCGTGCCCTGGATCTGACAGTAAACACCTTCAGGATTTAGGCAGAGCAACCCTTATACTGTGCTTAAAAGTCCTTCAGTAAATTATATATATTATTATATATGTATTATTTTATATATTTTATATATATATAATATAAATATATACATTTAATAATTTGTTTAACAATTAAGTAATTTAATCATTCAGTACTCTTGAAAGGAATCATCAGAAATCCTCTTCAAATATTTGGCCTACTTTTTTTTTTTTTTTTTCCTGACACACAGAAATCATGTTGCTTTGGTAGCTTGTGCAGGAAAAGGAAGAGGATCACGAATTTCTGAATATGAATATTTCTGAAATAACCTTCATTTTTAGTTTAGGAAGGCAACTCTGTTATAACTCAGTACATACTTTGTATAACTTGTATAACTTGTATAACAGCAGACCCAGGCAAAGATGTATGCTCTGAGAAGACAAGCCACCTTCCAGACCAAGTCATAAAGAAGACCAAATCACAAATCATGGTAATATACTAAAATGACATCTGACATGGTTTAAAGGGAACTATTAAAAATGCCTTTCTTTTCCTAATTGTTCCTAAGGGATTTAAGATTTACTTTGGGTTATGTCCTGTGATGTGCTTAAATATGTGCTTTTTTTCCAAAAAGCAGATCTCAAAAGGAATTTCATACAGACCTCTACAGTTATATATTTTATCATGTATCATGATAAAATTTTTAACTAGCAAATTATAAAGTTGCATGCTTTTCTGTATGTAACTATTCTAATGTTCTGTTCATCTTTATATGCATTTTTTTCATTTACGTATAGAACTTTTTACAAATGACAGCCTTTGATGCCTTTTATAAGTATCCAGGTACCTAAAGATTTGGGATACATATATCTCCTAATTCAGCTGTAGGATACAAATGAAGTATCATCTCCTTGCACAGAAGCAGGATAAACAAGAAATATCTAGGTGATTTGTGCTTTCCCTGCTGACAGTGACCTAAAGAAATATTCAAGCAACACAATGAGAATCATAGTGCAATGAGGTCCATGACATATTGCTTTTGTTGGATCCCCAGAATTACCTGAAATCCTCATCTCCCCTACACAGACATCAACATAACAACTGTCATTGCTGAGTTAGTGCACAGTCTGAGTTTATGTATAGTGTAAGTTAATACACAGAGTCTGCACCTATAAGTAATGAACCTGAACTGTAAAATGGCGATTATTTGCAATTATTGACAAAACATCGGTAATTATTAATGATATTACTTATATTTTTAGGTTGTTAATGAAGCAAAGAAAGAGTAAGAAAGATACTAGACCTGGAACAAAATCCCTTTTTTAGAGGAGGACCTGGAGTAGATAGAGGTTGACACTGGAATGAAGGAGCACTTCTCTTTTTGCTTCAGAGTGGAAATTGGATTACAAGAATCATGAGTCTGTTTCTTAATACTTACTGCTGCTATTTAACTCTCAGTGAACCACTTAAATATTTTGAAAATTTTACAGACTTTAAGAAACCTTTGAAGACATCTTCTGAACTGACAACACTGTGCTAAGCTGGAAGGGCTCCTGACTAAAAGAGTCCTAACGTTGAGTCGAGCAGCTATAGATCTGGCTGCAATGGAATGAGTTATGTTTTAGACACTAAGCTGTAGCTGTCTACTACTGGGTATATGGGCTGCCTCTACAAGCAATACATAACGGTGTATCCAGTAGGAATTTTCTCCATGTGACGCACCTGCCTAAGGTAGACAGCAGGACAGCATTATTGCATGGAAAGAGAGCACTGGAGAGAGCCAGTGGAAACCACAGTAAATGCTAGGGCCTGTCCCACAGAAGCAGGTTATAAAAATAGATTGTTTGTTTGTTTGTTTAAGTTTTATTCTGTAAATGATCAGTAGATCTCTGTGGACTACACTGTATCTCGCAGATCATGTTATTGCAATGCTGCATAGTTTGTGTATGGACTGAAATAAAAGCAGCTAATGCCTACACTGGCAGCCAGTTTTTGCCAGTCAGCCAGTTGCTTGCCTGCTCATTCCAACCTATCATTCTCTCATTCTAATAATGAGACTGTGAGGCACAGATGCAGTGGAGACGTGTGAGTACACATTAGCTGGATTGCTAGCTCCCCAGAACGGCATGACACAGAGGTATGCAGGATTCAGCTGACGGAGAAAGAGAAGACTGAATGCATAAAAAGGTCAAAGAGACACTCATGGCCTTGTCAGAATAATAAATGCAGCCTTCAACTAAGCCTTATCCTTTCTTTTATGGATGAAGAAGCATCCTTGTTAAAACCAAAGATCTAACTAGACCAGTATCCAGTAAATTTCAGCAATTTTATATTTAGCTCCTTTTAATCTTCTGGCTGAATCCTGCCTGAACCTGGCAATTTCCTCCCATTCATGTTATTGAGCTGTTCTGAGGTCTTTTTCTTGCTGATACTTAAATTTGAGACAACTCCTCAAACTAACTGTTCACAGAGAATTTCCAGTCTGGGAGCCGCCTTAACCTCATTTACAGTCAAATGATGTAAAGAAATGTAAGCGGTTCCTGTAAAAAATGGTTTTTAACTTTTACCCCTTAGGCTGATTTTGATCAAGGTCCTGCCTTTTTGAATTCCATTATCCTGTGTCTTCAGTTAAGTGATTCTGTTGCCAAGGAAAATATGGATTTAGGCATGATTAAACCCTATTTATCTAAATTAGGAAAGCAGGAGAATTGAATGCTTTGAAATTTGAAACTTAAAGGGAAAATAAGCCTTCAAGAAGATATTTCTAGCTTAAAGAATATATAGATATATACATAGGGACCTATATCAGGTGAAGATATTTGCTTCCTTGGCTTTCTCCTTGAAGAATTGGACCCCTGAACTCTATTCTTTTGGGAAAGCCAGAGCTTATGAAATGTTGCTGTTAGTTTTGATTGAGATACGAATCTCTTCAGAACAGCCTAATATTTCTAATATTAAAATTATTTCTTTGCATCTGAAGTTCAAATTTTTCTTTTCCAGAATCTATGCTGGATAGTGAGTTTATTGGGAGCTGCAACTGTATTGTGGATAATTTATAGACAAAGTTAAGGATGAATTACTTTGAAAAATTCTAAGCAGTAATACAGTCTATTAACTAAAGTCAGTTACTGAAATTCATTGCTCTAGAGTTTCTTTCTTTCTTTTGTGTTAGTCAATAGAAGCAGAGCGCTGTAAGTTAATATCATTTGCCTTAGAAGAACAAGAGCAGAAGATTTTTATGTTAACATATTTCAACATTTGGATTTTTAACACTTTACAGTGTAATTTAAAGTCATGCATAATAGTATTCTGGCAGTACTTGACCAAGGTTTCTGTTGCATACCATTAGCAACCAAGCCAATAAAAAGACAGTAAAGCTAAGGGGTCTCTTTACTTACCGCTAGCACAATACAAATGATATGATTTCTAAAAAATAGTTTAACTATTTGATGATTTTTAGATCTTTTGAATAATATAAAATATTTTGAAAATGCTAGACTTTGTTTGCTGAAGTCTAGCATTAGGTTCCACATGAGTAACATCTATTCATTATATATAATTTCATAGTTAACTCGATTATAGTTTGGACAATTACAGACTTCCACAGCGTGAGTCAAAGGCAGTTTACTCTCTGGGACATTTTTGATTGCAGAGAGTGCATAATTGCTCATGTAATTTTTAGGTGAAAGGAACAGTGATTTTACAGCACCCAGCAGATGGAGATACTCACACATGGCGTGAAAAAAACAGCATTTGTGCCAGCTAGAGGATGGCAGTATGACAATGACAAGTGCTGATAAAAACATATTGTAAAGAAAACTAACCTCTTCTCCTCACCAAATAAATGGCACTTACTTTCCTAAAGCAAGCTCACAGTGACTGCTGATATTTGGATGGATGCTCTAATATAAACTGTTACGATTCCCTACAAACCTAGTTCCTCTTACCTTTTTAAAGACCACTATAAATGTAAAGCCAGTACTACTCAGCCTTGGTTTGCTATCTCTCAGGATGCAGGATATATTTTTCAGTATACCAGCACACTTTCAATCCAAAGAACTGATATCTTGTGTTATATATTCCTCAATTTCCTGCATCTGTTCTATGTCACATCTGAGCTACGCATTAAAATCTTCTCTGCATAGAAGCAGAAAGCAGAAAATTCTATCCTTTCTAGCAAAGCAATAATCTCCTCCACAGTGCTGCACTTTGACAAGTGAAGTATATGTTGCTATTTTCATTTCTGACGTGTTTTGAAGCAAGTGTTTTAAACCCAGCTATATCCTGCTCCCACTTAGGCAGCTTTTCATTCCAGATTCTAACGTGAACTTTCATTGCTATCTCAGTTATACTAGACTTTTCAACTAATGTCTGTTTGTCTGAACTATACCCAAAATACTTCTTGACTTCACAAAGTGCTGCGTGGATTTGTTGTACCAAAATGGTGCTACCCGTGGGAGTAATAAAGTGAATACAATCATTACAAGAGCTGTTAGAGGCACAAATGGTAGTATCTCTCTTGCCAAACTGCGTCAGCCAAGAATGCAGCTAATGTTCTGAGAATATTTCTATTTTCAATTATGACTGAACCCATGTTCTCCTATCTATTCCTTGCTTTACCTCATATACCTTACAAGAGCATAATTAACAACTTTCCTTTTCAGACTTCCACCATTATCCTTTTCTTTCATTGGGCATGCATTTTTTCAAACAAATCAAGCCAGTCAGAAACATGAAAATTGTACCAATTTAGTTAAAAAGGTCAAAACGGTTCTAAGAAACATCAAGTATCACAAGAAATAATCAACCAATATGAGTGAAATGCCAAAGCTTTTTTGCAAAATTGCAAGCTATCAAACACAGAAGGGAAAACATATTTATTAAATCTTTCATAGGAAGCTGTTCCTGTTTGGACTCAGAACAAAAGGAAACTTTTGTTCCTTTGCACTGTTCAAAACACTGCTACCACTAATTCTAGGGGTTATCTAGGGAGTGATTATTAAAGACCCAAGAACTTCAGAGTCAAAGTTTGTGAGAAAAATGTATTTCAGGAAATATGGAAACTTGCAGCTAACATAAAACCTGAAGATTTCCTCTTTCTATCTCAACTTCAGATATAATTCAGGGGCTGTTTTGAAGTGACATCTCTTGTACCAAAGTGAGTATTTCACTTCTTCATCCTCTTTCCCCATTACCATAGATTTTGAAGCAGTCACAGTTATGAAGAAGGACCTGAAAATACAAACAGTGAAACAATAGTTAAATCCAATAAGAGAAAAAAACATTCTAGTTGCTAAAGATGGTAATCCAAGATCCTTGAAGAAAATGCACATTCAAATGTAAATACCACAGGGGCACTCTTAGGGTTTATTTTAGATGCCAGGCAGAGGTGCTTTTATTCTGACAAATTAATAAGTGTATTTTATATAAATATATACTGGTAGGAAAATAATGTATGTTCTTGAGTGCTCTAATTGAATCTATGCCCTGTTTCAATTGGGCTGTTAGTCCACTTTTCTCCAGAAAGAACATTGGAAAGGAATGCAAGAGAAAAGAAAGAAGGACGCAGAAGTCACTAAAATATTATGCCGATAATACTGTAGAGACAAACAACTAAAAATAGTGGGTAAGAGACAGATTATTGTCAGTGTTTCGTGATGGACACACCACTCTTCAGGATGCAATGTTGTTGATCATCAGTCCAAACAGTGGGCAGGAATGGGCCAGTTCTGGTCCACCACAGGAAGAGGAATAATCTAAATATTTGCAAAAACTACATACAAACTATGTACTAAGTTTACATATAGAACATACACTGATCTGCAGCATCTAAGAAGTGATATAGTTTTGATGCATTTTGTGGTGAGCCACTTAAGGACATCTTTAAATCCTCTTTACACAATGGAAATTGTGCAACAAGCCTGTTACAACAATCTGGTTGTTTTAAGTCATATCAACTTTCTGATTTCTGGTGCAATAATCAATGGATCTAGTAAACAGCAATTAATTATTTTACATACAGTGAAATGAAAAGAAATGAAAAGAAATGAAAAGAAATGAAAAGAAATGAAAAGAAATGAAAAGAAATGAAAAGAAATGAAATATATTCTGTTCTACTAAGACATTAGTACCAATAAGAGATAACTTTATTACTAACTTTACTTGTTATCTTTGTTAACCATTTAAACAAAATCATCTGATGGAAAAGTTTTACTGGTGAACAACGTATGACATGATCATTACTATGCTATCTAATCTATCAGGATATCTAAACCAAAACTCAAAATTCATTCTCTTCTCTTATTTAATCCTAGACAAATTTATTGAATCAGTTTCACTGTTTAACATTTAATTTTTTAGATTAGTAGCTTATATGTCATTATTAGATTAGATTAGACTTTTGCTCAGTAATAAAGTCAACTATAGGTGTTTCTCCACTCATAGCTCCCAATCTGTTTCCTGTTTTGAAAGAAACTATTAACTTAAGAAAGAAAAAGAAAAGAAAATTTTCATTCTGGTTTGTGCAAGACTTGCATAGCAAAGCAAGGAAAATAGTACATAAATCATTCTGTTTCTTTCATCTGAAAAAAAAAAAAAAAATTTCCTTCTGTCATTTGAATGAAAAAAGAGACATTTATTTCTGAGATAATCTGTCAATTTCTCTTACCTGAAATTCTTCTTCAAATTGATGGCTATAGTACATCACAATAGTACTGGAAATCCCTGATTATTTTATTTCACTCTTCTCCTGGTAAGTAGAAAAACAAAAGTAATTAAAAAAAAGAAATATAAAGAAGATAGAAATTTAGAAGTTAGAAAATGTATAAGATAAATGCAGGTACTCTTAAAAAAAAAGATTAAAACATTTTACTATTTTATTCATAAAAATTTGAACAGAAATGAATGTAAATGTAAAATATAAAAATAGTAAAATAGTAGCTCCATTGTGTAGCCTTTGTACTGTTTAATGTCTTCAAAGGAAGACAATGAAGGTGAATTGTCATGCACTGCAATAATTTTTAATCGTGTACTCAAAAGTACTCTGAATCTTTCCAGGAGTAAGGATCAAAAAGCTTGATTGACTTTATTAATACCCAACAGCTCAGAAAATGCTCTTACTAATACTTATATATTATCTTTTGATAATTTTGGAGCTTTTCCATCAGTTCTCTTTTATTGCTTGTACTTATTAGAGTATTAATGTCTGTGAGATGATTCCAGAAAGAAACAAAAATCTTGGATAAATTTTCATCTGAGAAGGCTTTCACATTACATTTTGTCACATGTAATAGTCTTGACTCTAATCTGGGACACATGGGGTTATGTCTTTGAGTACTTTACATATTCATGCTAAAATTGCTCTTGCAAGCGCAATTAATATTTTCTCAACAACATGCCCTGACTCATGGCAGTTATATAGGAAAAGAATCAATCTTGATATCTTTCTGTAAAAGTAATGATGATCCCCTTCTCAGTGGAAAACTCTGAGATCCCCGGTCTAAGGACTGATCTCATTTACATTTCATAACAGTACATTAAAGTCATTGACTCCAGGATAGCACCAGATAGACTGCTATATCAGAAATCAGAACTAAAGAGCATTCTGTGAATCATTTTCTATGATGATTTTTCCTCACAAAAATAAAATGGCTCTGCAGTTTGATCACAGAAAAATGAAGAGCATAGGCAATTTTATCTGTCAGAACATTTGTTTAATAGGTTGCTTCATGAAGATTGTGTCATACAAGGCAACTATTAATAAGAAGTAAAATAAGAAGCAGTTATGGTTTTACTATGTTTACTTAGGCAGTTTTCCTGAGACTCCATGTAGGGACTATTTCTCTATGCCTTTGAAAATGACTTTTTATAGAAAAGTCTATATCTTTTCAGAATGGAAGACTATTGTCAGAAGTATGCAAAACATTATTTATAGTTTGAATGATGAAAGTAGTTGTATAAAAGGTTCTGTGTTGTGTAAAAAGTTGTGTTAAAAGATTCTGAATAGGAAAAACAGTGGCTTTCAAACATGGTTGAATTTTACATTGGTCTAGGCAGAAGATGTAAAGCTCTTTTAAAGTTAATTTATGTATCAGTCAACATCAATTTCTGGATTAATGATTTCACTAAGAGGTAGGAAGAACCCAAGTGAGCTTCCTCTGAACAACTCAGTATTAGCTCTTGTACTAGAAAGAAAAGTTGAAAGAAATGGAAGGCCAAGTCTGAAGATTACCAGCCTTTTTCTGCTCCATTTCAGCTTTAAGCAGCAGAGCACTTACTGCTCAGGGCTGCTGCTTCATTCTCTAGGACACCAACCTGAAACACACAAATCCTTAAGACATCTTGTCTGCATGGACTGTGCCTTTCGCCTTAATTCAGGTGGTGATAAAAATCTGATATTACCATTTTTCACTTCTTGGATATCACTGTACCAGGGGAAATCTGGTGCACACTATGCAATTAAAACATATAGGTGTTTTACAGACAAGACCAGTACCTCTTTCCAGCAAAAGCAGATAATATATAATACAAAAGCAGTGTTCCTACATGTAGTTATCAATGCTTTCATGTTCTTCAAGTATCCACAGTTATCTCATTAAAACTTCTTAGGCTCACATAAATGTTTTCTCCCTCATATGAGATATGCTGCTGAATTATCTTTCAGCTAATATGGAACTCCCATCATCTTTACTCAAATTCATTTCAATTACGCTCATTAAGCAGATTAAAAAATCTCTCTCTATTCATGAAAATCAACCTAAAATTATGTTTTAAAGGATCTATTCAAATTCTGCTTTGAATCTAGACCCTACTTTTACAGCTCTCTGCCTACATGTACCGTAAAGCTATTCCTTATTTATGGGGTTACAGTATGGAAACTACCTAATTTCTTATATCATAGGACAAATTACACGCTTCACAATAGCAATGTAATACAGTGGCAACATGATGCAAAGTCAGCTAAATTGACAGAATATGTGGAATTCTTTTTAGTTTTACTTTAGAGGGAAATTTTTGTTATGATGATGGTCCTTTTGCCGTTTTGGTCATATCTTTTACTAAAGCACAAGGCACACCAAGTGGCATGAGAGTAATAATCATGGCACAGCGGCATGTATGTGATCAAACTGTTAAGTGTCTGAGAAAATCCGAGATGATTATTGTGAAAATAAAACTCACATCTACGATTTTTTCCAGGTAAACAAGAATAACTAAAGGTTTGGGGTTTTGGGTTTTCAAACATTAATGGCAAATTTCTAGCAGAATTTTCATCTCTTTCCAGGTTCTAAAGGAAAACGCCTTCCTCTAGGAGCAAAATTCTATCCTTTCTTAAAGTGAGATGTATACTTGCCCCTCTGACTTTCCAAAAGTACAGTGACTAGTACAGTCTAAAGTCACATTTTTAATTGCATTGAAGCAAAAATGAATGCCATAGATAAGGGAGTAGTCATCTGAAAGAAGCAACATCTACTCTGCTACTGTAAGAGAAGAAGATTTCTAAAAAGGACCTTTTTTTGGAAGTCTAATTCACTTGAAAATAAAACTAAATGAAACTGGATATTTTTTTCAGCAAAAATAAAAGCTATGTTTATAATGGTGGAAACAGAACTAACAGTATCGATCTCCTAACTCCTAAACCCTACAATTCTGCTTAGAGCAAAGGGAAATTTGCAAACCAAAAAGTTAATATTTCCCAAAATATTTCCATTGATATTGTATGTGTATTATTTTCCATATTGCTGGGACTTTGTCTCTTCACTCCATATAGAAGAAGAATAATATAGGTAATAAAGAAGAGGAAGAACAGGCACAAACCTAACTCATGTTCACAAGAGTCCATGCTTTTTAAGATAATCATTAAATGAGGGGAACAATTCTAGGGAGACCTGTGGTTACGGGAACTAATATTGATTTTGGCAGCCTAGAAAGCAGGCAGAGGTTTGCGCAGGAACAACTCCCTGCTCCTTTTTCCTGATACATAACCTGCTCTCACAAATGCTGGTCACTGCCTAAGCAAATCTAGAAAAGATACCTGTTATTTTCCCAGTGGAATTCAGGATCATTAATATTGACTACCTTTTTCTACCAAGTGTATAGGCATACATGAGAAATTGTTACAGCATGCCCTTCATTGACACTTGTCTGTTTTTCTAGTTGGGTCTCACAGTTTAGTAAAAAGAAAGCACTGTTTTCAAATGCAAATAATGCCAGTTACAATTTTTTCTTCTTCTGTTGTCACTTGAAGACAAGTAACCCTTAATCGTGCAACCTAATCTGACTCTGTCTGGTTAGGAATCTAGTTTCTTCATTTCTTTACTTGAACATTTTAATGACTGCAGATTCAGATATGTTTTAACAAATTACCCTTTCCTTCACTGTGTAACTCCTCAATGAAGCCCTGCACATGTCCTGTATGTGGCTTACTGGGTGATCAGACAGAAATACACTCACTGCTTAATTAGCATGGAAACTTATTAACTGAATGGAGTTGCCTACTTT
Organism: Eudromia elegans; assembly: GCA_003342815.1. NCBI lineage: Eukaryota > Metazoa > Chordata > Aves > Tinamiformes > Tinamidae > Eudromia > Eudromia elegans. Next base: position 521,458 of record PTEX01000087.1, on the reverse strand, counting down.
TAATGAATAAGAATTTTTGACCCTGTTAAAAGTGAGATTTTAAACTTCTTTCCTCAGTCAGATTGCAAAATCTTTTATTTCAAGCAGGAATAAATAAGTCTAAAGTCCACTTTAGATGTAACTCCCAAGCAATCTAGGACCTTGTGTGTTTACACAGGAGGAGTAGTCTTTCCCTCAATCTTTCTCTCTGTAAAGAGTAAGAACAGGCAGACCTTGTCTTTCTGGCTAATGAATAGTCACAAACCAGCAGCGAATAACCAAGTGAGACAGCTCCCTTGCCTGCCCAGGAAGGTACTGTGGGATGTATGCATGCCTTTTGGAAATCAAATAGATCAGCTCTGGCCAGGAAGCTAAACCTGTGACAAAGTCATCTGAGTAACTGTTCTGAAATTTAAGTCTTTAGAGGAAACTTAGAGGAACTCACCTTTCCTGAGCTGCAGCAAATCCAGTCTAAAGAAAAGCAGTTTCAGATGCTTGTGAGACCTTGGGTTTCAGAGGTCAATGGAGAACGCCACCTGTGCTCTGCTTCCCACACTTCCTTCACTGTGCAATGCCAGCCTTTAAGCTCTATTCGCTCCTCTTTTCTTTGCTTCCCTTCTCTATTTTTTAATTTATCTATATTATTTTTACTTTTTTGAGTGGGGAAAATTTCTTAAATAAAAACATTTCTAACTGCTTCTAGTACTCAGTTTTATTTGATTGGCTTATTTCTTGAAATATGCTGAATAGCATACTTTAATATTTATATTTCCACATAAGGAATGAACAGAACTGTCCTGGTAATGTATGCTTCAGATTTTTTTTTAAGTGAACTTGTTTCTTCAGTAATGCTTTTATTCAGACATTGACTAGTCAGATTGGAAGACAAGCATTTCAAAATTATTCATACATATGTCCTTCCATTTAAATGATACTATATTCCTGATACTATAATCCTGCAGGACAAAAATTAAAAATATTCTGTTTTAAATAACTTTATACTGAATATACTAACTAGTATCTTTTCTATATAACTGAGTCCTAGTCTTCTTTATTTCTGCTCATGTGACAGCTTTTCATTCCTACTCTAGACCTTTCCTGCTCCTGAGGGGGAATGATCTAGGCAGGATTCACACATCTGTGGCAGAAAGAGAGATAAATGTGGTAGAAAAAGAAATAAATTATTAAGCTTATTCAATCTTTATATGAAATAAATATTTATATGGAATAAATATTTATATAAAATAAATATTAATACACAGAGATGCTTTTATATGAGAAACACAACCAAACATATTTCCTCCCATTAAATCTCAAAAAAAAAGATGAGATTTCTCATTTCATATAAATTTTTATGGTAGCTTTGCTACTTAGTATTTGAAATTTATGATGTAACTAAGTAATTTGTATATTTAACCAGTATATAGCTTACTATATTGTGTAATATAATCTATAAATATGTAATATAATATATAAAAGAATCTAAAGAAAGGGAAATAGTGTTCTACTTAACCACAAAGTATCTTATATGGGAGGATTAGTATTTTGTGCTACAATAACTGCAGTTTTAGCAACTAATGCTATAACTATGCAGTTGATGGCAATTCAGAAAGTCAATAAATATATGAAGAAGTAAAAGATTGTATGGGAACACTGTATGTGTGTTTACCTGAAAGTAATTAACACTATGCAGGAAAAGAAAAGAGTGTTCCTATATACATAAACATTTGTTCCTAAAACATTTACTTCATACCAGATAATGGAGTTTGCATGCTTTTGATGATGAATTAGAATGTCCCAAAATATTAACTTTCAGTGTATAAGTGCAAATGAACTGAAACTGAAAACAAAATAATAATTAAAAAAACCTATAACATCTATTTTGTTAAAAAATGATATTTCAAATGCTATAAAAATGATGTATTGGAGCACAAAGAAATAATGGAATATGATATGTTCCACTTATATATATATAAGTGGGTTTTCTTAACTTCATTTTAGAATGAAAGTCCAATTAAACTAGAGTTATACTTGATTTGTATGATTGTGATTGAGTTTTTCTTCAGTTTAAATATACACATTGATATATAAAACACAGGCAACATATTTTAAGAATGTAATAGCAAGGTTATGACTAAATTACAGATTTTTTTATAGGGAGTCTGTAATGACTGTATTACCTGTTTTACATTTTGTAAGTATCATAATTCTATGAAAAAATGATGAGATACATATGTGGTAGTCCACGTAGGATTAAAACAAAGCTTTTATCCATTTTCGGAAATAGAGTATGCTACTATGACAGTAGAAATATGTAGTATTCACCAAAGAACACTAGAAAGGACTTAACACTTTTGCTCCACAGTTTATTACACTCCAGGTTCTCAGTATCGCATGTAATATTACTAATTTACTAAAGAATCAAACTAAGCACCATATATGTAAAAGACGGTGACTGATAATGAAACAGTGACTGGTAGTGATTGCTGCAGCCCATATTCATGACTAACTTTGCCAGGCACTACATGTGGATTGCTATAATTTAGTTGTCATGTACTCTCTGTGTTTAAAAACATGAAACATACAAATTTCAAATCTTTAAATCCCCTATTTGTCTTAAGGAGAGAAAAGTTAAAATCACATGCTGAACTGTACAAGACTCATTCCTTAATGGCTATGATAGTGGGAGTTCACACTTCTCCGAGGCCTCTTTAAAATTTTTGAGCTACAAATCAAGAGAAAATCTAGCAGACACAACTATTGGTGCATATCATGGTACTTGCATTAGCATGTATAGGAATTTTACCATTAGTGTCAGTGTGAGAAGGACCCAGACCTCATCGGAGATGCTCGAATCCTTCCCCTTTTCCTGTCAGCCAGAAAATAAATTAATATCTTCCAGAAAAGCTTTAATTTTGATCAGATAAGACAAAAGCTGGATTGTAAACCGTGTCTGAGATCAATCAGCGTAACAAAAATGTAGGAAAACTGATCAACCCTTTTGACAACTTTTCTTAAATTTTCAAATTATATGCCTTTTCCTGATTTAATGTGTTCTTTTCCAAAATCATATGAAACTCCAATTGCTATGAATGGAACTACTGCCTGCAAGTGGATGCAATCAGGTGGGAGTATAGATAGAATAATGCATTACATTCACAGTGTGCGGGATTCAGGCTTTTTGCCAGCATTCTGTGTGCAAATGGGTTCAACCAAAGAATCACTATGTTTATTTTGGCTCCTAATAGTACAGCCATAATTTTTTTACCTGCCGATGTCTGAAACAAAATCTAAACTGATGAAGAATGCAGCTCACTTTCTATGAAACATTTTCCCTTTCATTCGATGGTGGTGTTAGTTCTAGCCCAGGACCACGCAGCACTCTCTGTTCGTACGTATTCCCTATATCCCAAAGTGCCCTTCTCCCTTTCTCTTACAAAGTAATATTTATTAACCAAACTTTTTGAAATTAAGTAAGCGCCACTTGGCAGCACAATGTCTTCAACTCCAAGCACTAGTATCTGCAATTCTGTCACTTTGCTTTGTATCAACAGAGAAAGAGGGAAAACTGCTCAGTCCAAGCCTTTCCAAGCTGTATAATCAGGTATTCAGAACCAGGTGCTCAGAACCAAACAAAGGCTGCAACAATTTCTTCTTCTGACCTGCAGATAAAGCATATGCTTTTTCTTCCTGTTTTGTTTGTTTTGTTTTTTTGTTTTGTTTTGTTTTGTTTTTGCCGCTCTGACTATTGTACTGCATTGTATGTAAAAACTTGACAAAGAACAGAGAATTTCATAGCCGGCCTCTAAATTTGATTATAGAAATTTTTGCTTTTTAATGTATAAAGATACATTATCCATCATAAAAATCTAAGAACTTGCAGCTCTGGAAATATTTACAAATATTTAGAATTTGACAGAAAGATAAAATTAGAATATATTTAGATAATGTAAGAAAAAGTTGCTAGATAAAGAGACTTCTTAATGTTCCCTTTAAAAATACGAATAGACTTAGAACAAATTTTCTTTGATTTAAAACATTTTCCTCTTTAAGCATTTTTCACAGACCAATTACTGCTACTGTTTGCTTAATTCGTTATCTCTTTTCCTGCTCCTTCCTATAAAAGATTAGAATATATTTATCAAAACTTCTGTGTTAACAGAGCACTTCATGAAGCCTTTGAAATTTCATCTACTTTCTATATTTCTGTGAAACTGAAAATAAAATCTACATTTTTCTTTCAGCCTTAAGAAAATGTGGGGGTTTTTTTATGATTTTTATATTATTTTTAGACTACAGAAACAATCAAAAGATTTGTTAAAAAGGAAGGATAGGGTTGGGGAGGCATATGAATAAAAATCTTAGTTTTGGTAGAGGATATGTGGGAGAATTTACCATTGAAGTATTGCAGATTCAAACAGATGAACTTGCAAATGTTGTCTGTCCCTTTCATTTTTATTATATGAGCACCAAAGCAGAAAAAAAAGTGATCCTCAGTCAGTAATGCATTTATTAAAATGTTCAGACAAACCTTCAATTTAAATATATTCATAATAACATTTCATATTCACAGAATAAGAAACAATTAGTTTAATTCCTTTTCTACTGTGTATCTTCCAAATAAATAGTATAAACAAACATCTATTCCTGTAGAGAGCTATCTCCACTAAATAGTTGTAGTAACATATTCTTAGATTTTTCTCCCATTTACAAAAAAAGAGAAATTCTTCCTTTCACTGCTATTGAATTTGCTTTTCATTAGTATCACATTATCTTGTTTTTCATCATGTTATCTTTTTTAGTAACATGCTATTATAAACTTAAGTTAGAGTAATATAAAACAACACAAGCACATCACTCTCTGTTTTCCAAATGAATGACTTTTTTTGTGCAAATATTCCTTAATGTGCACAATATTCATGCAGTATAAAATTACACAGCTATACAACTATACTGAAGAAACATGATCAATATTTTATCCAATGAGAAAAAATACATTAAAATAATTATTTGAATAAAATAGTAGCCTGTATGAAAGAACTATGCAACATACACATTTCTTTAAACGAACATTTTTTCTTACCCAGTCTTATCACTGAAGAAATTCATTCTTTTAAGTACAAACTGCATTTTCATTTTTTACACTTTTTTTTCTTTTGAAGAGGAAATGTGTCATTCCTCATGATGTTCTGCTCCTTTTATGATGTAGAATCTATTTTTGAAATAATTTCTTCTCAGGATTTGATTGAGGAGGGGTATTGGCTCGTTATATTGATGGAAAATAATACTACCTTGATATTTGCAGACAGTTCTCTCTGAGCTCCTGCAGCTGCTTGAAGCTACAATGAAAAACTTTCAAACACTCCTGCTCCCAAATTTTAGGGGAGGAAAGAAAGGGAGGAGCTGCTGATGCCATAGAAGACATGAAAGACAGCACCAAATTATAGAGGATGCAAACTGCAGCTCAGAGAGCTATTTGCAAACTGTCAATTCACTGTGCAAAAACATCCCCAAACAACATTTTAAACTGCAGCCAGGATACAAAAGAGTTCTCCTTGATGGGTTTACATAGGATGGATAAATGCAGGCTGTCGTGGGGGTCACTGGGTTTTTTATTTCCTTTCTAAATTCCACTTCTGCCTCATTATTTTGCTATGTTGACAGTTCTGTTTTAGGCAGGTTAAAATTCATTTTATTCCACTGATACCTAGATGAGTTTTTCTAGAAAGCCAGAAACTGCAGCATGATCAGTGCCATGTCCTAATTTTCTCATTAAAGATAAGAATAAAGATAATTTGTGTATATAATACAGAAACATATGCCACTCTGGATATGCTAGAAATATTGTGGAATAAAGGTGTAACATCTTGCTTTTCTTAGTTTCTTAGTAAATCTCAGTAACTTCTTTGTGAGGGACCACAGCAACTGAACTATCAAAATTTTGGGACATAACGCTGTATCTGAGAGAATTTTGTCTCCCTTTACTAAAGATGTTTGACATAAGGGCTTCCTAAGTGGTGAGAGCCATGTTCAGCTGCAATTCAGCTCTACTGGATGCATGTCTCACCAACAGACTGCCTTACTGCCTTGCAAAAATTATTCTAGAGTAGTGATTTATATTAAACTCATCTCCCTTGAAAGGAACGATAAAAATATAGATTACTATATTGTAGTACTTTTCATTTTTACAGGAGAATAAGTATAAAATCAAACGAAAATCCTGTTATATTATAAGGTGAATTTCAGTGTTGCTATTAAACTATTGCTTATATCTGGGAATGGCCCAGTTGCATCCAGACACAGAAATATACATGTTCAGAAAGACTATGGCTCCCTCTGATGTTGGTTTTTCTGAACTTCATTGCGATAATCTTGTTCAAACTTTAACCACTTGAGTTTCAAGCTAGGTCCACTCAGACAATATCTTTCAGCATATATTGCAGTAAGCACCAAAAGAAAGCAAACAAAAAAAAGAAAGAAAGAAAGAAAGAAACACCACCAACAAAAACAACAAAACTCGTCAAGAATGGCATGTCAGTCCATCTTGATCCTGCACTTGCAGCAAAAGTCTTTAAAGATGCTGCTGCTGCTTTGACCTAATAGAAAATATGCTGTTCAGGTTGTTTGACTTGAAAAAATATACTGTTCTTCTCCTTTTGTGATGTAGAAACAATTTTTGAAATAATTTATTTTAAGAATTTGACTGAAGGAGATTACAGATTTAAAAATTTCCCTTATGCATGGAGTGCCACCATGAATATATATATTTGCAGTCATTATATATCAAACACTCTGGTGCTCACTGTTTTTGGAATGAGGAGGAACTCTTTAGACCACAGAATCCAAGAGTAAATTACAGAGGGCAGAGGCTGTAATGTACATTCTTTCTTGTAAAATATCTGAAATATACTTCTGTTTTCTGAAATATACTTCAAACTATACTCTCGACTAGTACAGAGTCCCTTCAAAGCATCCACTCGCTGCAGCAAGTGCATGTCTTGACAGAAGGACTCCTGTTTTGTATCCTTCAGTTGCTTTCTGTTATGCAGATGCTCATGAATAAAAATGGGTCTTCCACTGCTGGATTAATAGAAGCAAATTTTGATGAAATTGCACAAAATCTCTTCATTGTTGCAATCTTCCAACTTTTTCCCTCTTATCCAAAACTTATCCAAAGCATGGACAAAAGCCAAGTTGTCTCTATTTGAATGAGTGCAATTTAAAGACATCTGAGATAGTTTGACTGTGACAAAATTAACCTGGACCCTAGAAGGATAAACAAAGATGTTTTGGTCACCATTTTCAATCGTAATTGTCACACTGTGTGAAGCCAAATTTTGGGATAAAAGCAACCAGAAGGTGTTCACTTGAAGGGATGTGAACAGCTACACCTACAAGAGCATATATTTCTCCATCACAGAGTGAGCTATTCTTTCTGTCTCTTTCTTGTTAATGGCAGAAACTGGCACTATCTAACAGTGATTTCTCAACAAAGCTGTGGCTGTGTCAACCACTATTTCCAGAATCTATAAATGATGCACTTATCTCCATAAAATCTTGCTGAATTCTGCTAAGGGTGTGTATTTCACCTGCGTCATACCTGTTTTGCAACGAAAAGAGAAAAATAATAAAATAAAATAAAATAAAATAAAATAAAATAAAATAAAATAAAATAAAATAAAATAAAATAAAATAAAATAAAATAAAATAAAATAAAATAAAATAACATAGGGTTTTAAATTGGGTAAACAGTACCCAGAGTATGAATGAGATCAATTTGGGGGTCATAGTTTTATGGTAATATTTGGCTGTTGATTTTCATGCACTGGTACTTTTCAAAGTCACAGAGGCCTTGATGCTGGATTCCTATGGCCAATAATTAGAGATGCCCTATTTAATGTCATTTTTGCAGTGCTCTGCTTCAGGCAAAATAGGAAACATTTTTAAATGGAACATTTGATATGTTTTCTCTTTATGTAATCTCCAGCGTATTTTCAAATACAAGTACCTTCATTGGCTCAATTTAGAAAAAAAAAAAAAAAGGGGTTTTTTTTGGGTTTTTTTGGNTTTTTTTTTTTTTTTTTTTGGTATACCACAAGGAGGTGCACTTGATCTTTTCCAGCAACTAATTGTTGTTTTTCTTTTTGGTCTGTCACACTTTTATAGCTAAATTTTATAGTTCTGTAAATATTGTTTTCTTTGGCATCTCCGTCTCCTTCTCAATGTTAGATGAAAAAAGAATGTAGAAAGCTTTCCATTTCTATGGCTCCTACAATATACTTGAAATCCTTTCCAGACAGAACCAGCTATGTTTGTTTTTCTGGTTTTTTTCCCTTTTCTCATCTTTACTTTTTTCTCATTCATGTTTCAGTTTCCTTGTTAACTTCATATGCAATGCACTGCTGATGCAGGAAATTTAAAAAAGGGGTCATGAGAAAATCCCCAGATCTTCATGAAAGCAAGATTAATTTAATATTTTAAAATTTAAAAGTATCAGTATTTTGTATAAAGACAAACATATACATACATACATGGATGGATGATAGATAGTAAACTTAATAACAAGGGATGAAATATAGAAGAAAGTTCCACACAGTAAGGAGCTCATTACAAATATCATGTCAAGTATCAATTCTATTCAAATTATTGATAAAAATCTGCATTAAATATTTTAAGTGAGATGTCATCTATCTTGCTTTTTGATATAGTATATAAAAAAGATATGTAATTTCACCTTCCTGTCCTGAATTTTATCTAACATTTTGATTTTGTGAATATGGAAGATACTAGGCCAAAATATAGTGTTCTGAAATATATATTGCTGATAGGAGCATTAATGATAATAAGTATATAGAATGCTTTTAGATGAGATCTAAACATTGTCCTGTTACTAACAGATAACTTTGCATATTGATGCGTAGTGGCCATTTTTTAGTCAAATTCCGTAACACTGACTTTCAAGAATCTGTTGTTACTGATACTTCTTTTTTTTTTTTTTGTCTATTATAATACTAAGAGCAGTTGTCAGAACAGTTATCAGAATTCAACAATGGATTGGTTTTATTCATATTTTCCTTTGGATGGAAAACCTGAAGGAAGAAGCAGCATTTTCTTCAAAGCCAGTGTGAATATATACAAAAGCAAGAACTACTTGCTGTTCTCTTTGGCATTTAAGCAAGTAATTGTTCACTTGCTCACAATTCCTTTCTTATTTTAGGTCTGTATTTTGTCCTGAATCTTTCTTTTAGCTCTTTGAAAGACTTATCAACAGGATTAATTTGGTTTAGATGGGAATACCTTTACCTACTAAACAGGACCTTTGCTATTACATTTATGTATGAGTGGTTAAGCAACATTATTCAGTTTCCCCTCACACCTCTCTGTGTTTTAATTGTGGTAGCTTTTATTGTTTCAGCTATCTGTTCTCACAACCTAGCTTTATTGTTTCTTTTATTTGCTCTGCGTGACAAATCATGACTATATGTCCCTGTGACTTTTCACTCACTCTCCCTATACAATAAAGCTATATTTCCTTTTGTTTCTTGCATCTGTCATAATTTGCTTATTCCTAACTTCCCTGAGTTTAATAGAATCTGCTAACTCATTCTGTCATGATATGAAAATTTTATAGTACTCTATTGTGTTTAAATTACCTTGCTGTTTTAAAAATGTGTTTCAAATGCTGGTGAGTAAAGAGTTTTTTTAACTCCTTCATAATAAAACCTTCATAAGACTCACAGGAATTAAACTGTGTTTTTTTTCTTTTCATTTCAATTTATATATGCTTTTTCTTAATGTCTCTGTTTCCTCAGAAGTTAATTTTAAACTCTTCTCTTGCTAGATTAATGCTAAAATACTCCAAATAGGTAAATTAAAAGAAAAAAAAAGAAAAAAATCATTTTCTCACCCTCAGAATAATGTATTTAGAATGTATGCTCAGTAAATACTTATCCACATTTTCAAGGAGAAGGTAGTGAACCTGAATATCGAAAATATTCATCATTTGGTTAGTAAAGGCAAGACAGGATCTGAATTCCATGTAAATACAACATTTTGCTTCATTTCACTCCATGAAAGTTGCAATTCTACAGATATCTATATGTACACAATCAATTTATTTTTATATCTAAGCAATAACACTAAGCTTCATTTTCTGCTTTTGCTGGCTGCAATATTTCCCTGATGAATCCCTCTTAAAAGTCCACATAAATCTTTGCTCTCCTCTGATATTGACAACCACTGATGGCAGCTGCAGTGATAATTTTGAAGAAAAAATCCACCTAAACAGCCACATGCTAGTTTGAATTTGCTACCTGAAATGAAAACAGCACTATCTCAAGTGCTAGAGATGACTTTGGGTTTTGTGCTTATGCTTCAAATTCTAACTTTAAGACATCTGGATCACCAAAACAAACGAGAGGAAAAGCTTCTATTTTCTTTCAGGAGTGCAAAAGAAGTTAATTGGTAGTTCCAATCATGGAATACTCTCTAGGATTACCTCATGATCATTTTGGGGTCTGCTAAAACATAGGCTAAGTTCTGCTGACTTCTCATTGAAGGTTAAATGAATGAATGTTATTTCATTAAAGTCTATTCACAAAGAGAAACCAGATAGTTTAATCATTTATTAAAAATCCACAAGATTAAATATTTGTTAAACAGGGTTTAGCTTTATTAATCTAAAATAAGTATTTCAGCATCTTCAGGGAGAACTGCTTTAAGGAATGGATAAATGAAGAAAGTTTCAAAAGGTGCCAAATGCCTCTTTCTGAGAATCCAGTGAGTCTCTTGCCATCATGACCTTATAATGTACACTAAAATATTTCTACACTGTAAGTAGATGTACACAAGTAAACTTCAGTTAATTGCACAGTCATGTTGGCAAAAGCCTACCATGGAGCTTGTAATGCCACTTTACCTGTCCTGAAATCTCAACCTCACTGTTTGTCATCCAAAGTTCTTTTGTCCTTTCCCTATCTTGAATATGCTTAGTCATGCTGAAAGAATGACTTCTGAGTAAAGCAAAGTACAGCAAAATATGAAGTACTGAAATGTAGTGCTTGCCTTTACATTTTGGTGTCACTTACCACTTAGGCTAAGGGAAGGAAGTGAAGAAGGAAGGGAGGAAGGAAGGAAGGGAGGAAAGAGAAAAAGAGAAAGAGAGAAAGAGAGGGAAAAGGAGAGAAAGAAGGGAGAGAGGGAGGGAGGAAGGGAGAGAGAGAGGGAGGAAGGGAGAGAGAGAGGGAGGAAGGGAGGGAGGGAGGGAGGGAGGAAGGGAGGAAGG
>PTEX01000087.1:484745-503798 GCA_003342815.1 Eudromia elegans | reverse complement strand
AAGAAAGAAAGAAAGAAAGAAAGAAAGAAAGAAAGAAAGAAAGAAAGAAAGAAAGAAAGAAAGAAAGAAAGAAAGAAAGAAAGAAAGAAAGAAAGGAAAGAAAGAAAGAAAGTCAGCCTTTGTTTGTATGGATAAAGGGAGAATAGATTTTTTTTATGACAGGTTTGTTTCACACATCAGTCACCAATGATACAAATTAACCATGAAGTGCAAACAGATTCCATCACAGATTCCATCTTTTTATTAAAAAAAAAAAAAAAGACACAACAAATTCTATGACAACTTAAAGAAAGTAAAGTAGAAGCTAGGATAGTTGTCCACCTCTCTTTGGCCATCCTGGGGATTTCACTCAGGGCACAGCTGTAGACAACCCATTGCAGAGACAGATAGTCCTCCCCACATTGTTCTGTGATCTGAATGATATTACAGTCCAGGAGATTCATCCCCTGTCTTCCATATCTGACACTTTAAAACTTTTGCAGAAACATTATAAACTCTAGAGGTTGCTTGGCAGCAGATCTAATAGTGCCATGCCTAGAATCTTTCTGGAGTACTTATTCCCAGATTCATATCTGCAAGTGTATTGGGCAAAACTGAACATTTAGACATCTTGTCTCCCTTAACAAAAACCCAGCTTACAGGTAACCTGAAGAATGTGCTTTATTTCTTAGCTTAGTGTCTGTATAAAAACTGTAGAGTGGCAAAACCACTGAAACTTGACTGATGTTTACTGCCTTTTTTTTTTCCAACATATATCAAGTTAAAATAATCTGTATATTTTAGGCAGTGTGTTATGATAAAAAGTGCATTTTATCACTGAGTTGCAACACATGTAAATTGCTTCAAGTGGCTGCCTTTTCCTGCAAGTTTAATAACAATATTATATTATATCCCACTCCTTTATCATCTCCTCCAGAGTGAAAGACATTTGTTTCACTGCCACAGGCACAGATATGACCAAAACAAATCCTTTATTAAAGACACAGATGTAGATTCAGTCATGCCAGACATCATTTAGTGGGTAAACTTTTTTCAAAGCCACTAAGCTCATGCTAACTTGATTTGGCTATTGTTAATAAGTTTTACAGCAGAATGAAGATAGGAATTGATGGACAAGTGCCAAACAGTCCTTCATCCTCCACTGATCTGCAAATGATTGAGAAAAAGGTGTTGAATAATATGGAGATTTCTCCATACATTAACATACAGCTTCTCTACTGCACAGTGCTTTACCATGCACAGAGTCTTATTCAGGTTTTGTGAGCATAATATTACACTACATTTATGTTTCTCAGGAATCCATAGTAGAACTAATAGAGACACAAAAGGTGTTAAAATATTTGCAAACTGTGAATACACATGCAATCTAAGTATCTAAAAAAAAATGCCTAAAATGTAAATCGCCTTTTATTATAAAGCCCTGACCTTGTTCTCCTGCTGGGTTAAGTTAATAGCAACGTGACTAAAATCAGTGAAGTTATGCTGATGTAAAGCTAGAGTGACATTAGCTTCAGGCATGAGTCTATGCTGAGTGCTTATAAACTTTTTAGAGGCTTTCATCTTCCAAGGGTGGGAAAAGAAAGATGTAGAAGGGCTTATGTGCAATGAACAGACCTAAAACCTGGAGGTCCGTTGCCAAATGCTGGGCAATGCAGATAACCAAGGCATGTGCAGCTGAGAAGCAGTGTACAGAGGACCGACATAATTTACTGTGGATTTACAAGTTTGGTAAAAGTGGCCTGCTAACATGGCTGGTTGCTCTGCCATGTTCCTGTCCATCTGGCTGCTGATGCCTTCACTCCACACCCTTTGATGAAACTTTGCCATGAGTTTAGCAGGGATGGTTTTCAAGTTCAGGTGGGTGGCCTATACTCTCCAACTCCATTGCTTCTGCCCTCGTCGTGCTGGGTGCCTGCATATTTATGTCAAAAAACTTCTTCCTTTATGCACAGCAATCTATTCCTTCTCACATGAAAATTTAGAGACCAGCAACAGCCTTTAGAAACTCCTGCCAGCCCACAGTGGTAAAAAAATGTTATCTGTTAGAGCAAAACATAGACTTTAAAACTGAAAATATGGAATTCTATGGAATCTTCAGTTGAAGAAGGATTAAATTGCCTCAGCAGTTATTAAAGATAAACTGGACAAGAACATCTCTTAACAGTTATCCTTTAAGCCCTCACACGTCTCAGGGAGATGCTTCCCTGAATTGACTCCTTGTGCTGACGAGTGCACAGTCTCACGAACAACATACTTCGAGCAGAGCTTAAAATGAAAAATAGCTAATTTTGATAGCTAATTTTGAAAGCTTTTTTTGAGGAGTCACAGTATCCATGAAACTTTGTTTATCCCACAGCATGGGAGATGTTGGAAATGGGTTTTTGTCCTTATTGTCTTTTTTATTAATAGCTTTCTAGAGAAAGTTTTAATAGAAAAAGAATATATATTGTCTTTGGAAGCAAAATATAATTCTTAAGTAATTTGCAGCATAAGTCTGTGACAGATATTGTATAGAAGATATGAATGATTTTCATTGCACAATTCTCAAGACACAGATTTTGTTTAACTTGAACATAATTAGAACATTAAAAATTTTTCTTTGATACGCAGGAGAATAATGTGTGATTCAATGTTGTTCAGTGGAACTCAAGCTGTAATGAAAGAAGACTATTACAGCTAGATATGATATTTACTGTACTCTAGAATTTTCAGTTAATATAGCTTCAGAGTCCAATAAAAAAATATAATCTGAAGAAAATTTCTTCTTATTTACATTGGGTAATGTAAGAGGACTTTCTTTATTTTTATATCAGGATTATTTGTATAATGCTAGAAGTGCACATTATTTTCTCTGTTTCTTTCTCTCTTTTTGTGAAAACATTGCTGTATGTAAAGTGATATTTGGATTATTGTTTCTGCACATGTTGGAAAAATTTTTGTTCTCCAAATAGCTGATTTTTGGGGTTTTTTTCTGCAGCTATTTCCAACACTGTGCCAACTGTGGGCTGGTAAGAGACAAGTTATTTGGACTTTCATCTTTAGCATACTATTCTAGCAATTAGACCTCAAGAAGAGGCAAAGCTGGGGCCATCCTATCTCCCCATGCTGTCAGATAGAAGTCATCCTCTTTAACCTCACCTTGGAGGTTATTGAGCTCTAGGGTTTTCAGTTCTTCAGAGGGTCTCATAGGAATTTTAGGCCTATATTTCCAGCAGCCTTTAAGGGCCAGAATATCAGTTTCCTGAGAGGTTTCTTACAGCCTTGTTTAATCAAAAAAGAATGATATGCATTCTAGCTTCACATTTGACCTATGCGTGTAAATGTGTATGGGTGACATAAGTATCTGTCAGATCTTTACAGAGTTTTGGTCTATTTCTGCTGGCATTGCAGCTGAACAGTCATTATTTTTCCTTTAATTTTTTTTCATGAATTTCATGAACAAATTTTCAGGTGACATCATACAATATTTATGTGGATTTACGGACTGGTGTAAAGGTGATTCTAACAGGGGAAAAAGTATTTATGCACAGGAAATATCACAATTTACATAGATAAACTACTTTATATGATTGTAAAATTTTTATCTCATTTACATATAGGTGTACACAGGTGCACTACAAAAGTGTCCTTCAATTGAAATGGCAAAAAAAAAAAAAAAATAGCTGAATGCCTTTAAAGATCTCTCTATTCCTGATAATAACTAGAAAATATGTTATTTATATGTTTCTCAGCGCAAAGAGAAAGGATATTGGCATGAACGCAAATGTACTATGTTCTAGATTACAAGTAAATAAACAGTAAAACTGTTGACTTTATGGCATCCTGTACCAATCCGATTGCCTTTATCTCCAGGCAGCAAGGTGTGTTAACCATGGTTCACGCAACATACTAATTTCCAGTGCAAGCGTTACATAGCCTAAGTCTACATACCTCAGCTAAACACCATGCTCAGTTTATCACCTATTACACTGACTCGTCTGTCAGGGGAGAAACTCCTTGCCTGGAGCTGTTAAGCGATAGCAAATATACAAGGGTCTGTACGGTCCTGAAGGTCAGGCTGCTTATCTTCTGAATAAATATTGAAATAAAATATTTGTTCATATAACATATAAATTATATGCAAAAACATATATATAAAAAAAATTATATATCATATGACATATTATATACACACATGCACACATATGTTTGTTTATATATACACAATATATATATGTGTGGATATATTTATATATAATATATAAAAATATATAAAAACACAGTAACATATATAGGTAGATATATACAGAGAAATATATATATGTATATATACACACATACCCACAAAAAATAAAGCCCTCATCTGATATTGACAGGATGATGTGAGGATTCTTTAGGTTTTTTTTAGCTAAGAGGAGATGACTTAACTTTCTTTGGAGAAGGACCAGAGGATGGAGGCAAGGAGCTGTGTTGGAAGGGCAGAGCAGGGTGCTGGGGTGGCGGGGATGTGTGCAAACTGCCTCCATCCCTGCCTCCGTGGCTCCCTCCATGGAGGGGCCACAAGGGGCTCCCCGGTCCCTGTGTGCCGGCCTCCGGCAGATGTCGGGCATGGTTAGGATTCGTCAGGTCACACCTCAGCCTGTCAGGGCACGGCGCCTCCTTTGCCCTGCTTCAGCCCATCGCTTCATTTCACCCGCACAGAGGCCACCACCTCGTTAGGCACAGGCTGCCGCCACCGCTGGACAGGGCACCCACTCACTCCTACCTGACTCCCCATCATGTCCCCAGGCCACCCTCGGCTGGACACTGCGGCTGGTGACCCCCAGGTACCCCCTCCTGCACCATGTTGTCCACCTGCTCTCAACTGATCCCTCCACCCCAGGGCCCTTCCCGGCCTCCCTTCCCATCGGGCTTCCCAAAATCGTCATCCAAAGCTTTCCCAAAGCTTCTCCATCATCCCCATCAATGCTTCCCTCCTTCCCCAGCTTGGCCTGGGCACAGTAACCAGACAGGGCACCAGGCACCACCAAAGACTCTGCCACTTCCACTCTGCTTCTCCGCGAGGGTCTCATGTCTCTGGAAGTGTGAAAGAGATATCCCAGAAATGGAAATGTGGGACCATTAAACAGGGTCTTCTCCCAAGGTCTAGGCAAAAACATGCCCTTCTTAGCATTGATTTCCCACAGCATAGGCACCTGAGAAACTTGGGTATTGCCTTGCATGTGCTCCACAACAGGATTAGCCATTACTGCATCATCAGACCTGCAGCGTGCTAGATCACTGGAGGTTCAGACTTGTTTTACTGAGGAAGAAATCTCCCAAAGAAGCACTTTCAAAGCATGAGTTTTGATATAATCTATATAAAGTTATCCACATGAAAAGCAGACAATATATCAACAAGTCAGGAGTGAAAACCTCCGTGTGCAAGCATGCAATCTCAAATATGTCTATATGCAGCTCAGAAAGTAGTATACTAATTTTGCACTGAGATTTTTAAGCTCCACCTTTCCCTTTGTGCATGTGTGCACATTTCTCATGCCTATCACAAGAAAAAGATGACATTTAAATTTGCTCAGTACAATATAACAAAACCTGTCATTTTCCTGGCATTTTTTGATGGGACTTGGAAAGCACACAGAGAAACTACATTTTTCCATAAGTAGTTGGTATGGTGTTTGGCTGGCATAAAGAGATGGATCAATAAATTGTGGGTACTGGTGAAAGCTGTTGACAGTGCAGCAAGAGTGAGATTTTGGAATCTGAGCTGTTCTCCAGTAGGTGCTGAAGTATTTCCTAGCATGAAGCAAGAATCTGAGTTCAGTTCAGAGCTGGACTGCATATATTTCTTTGACAGGCCATCTTCATCCCTTCTTGGAAATTAAGGGCAAAAACTATTCAGCAGCTCTTCCATTCCCCCTGTTTGCAGCCTAACTGTATCCATGCAGCCTGCCCTCCCCCAATTTTCTTTCCCTTTCTCCATCCCCTTTAAGTTGTAATTCAATCTCTTCCAACTCATGATCCCTTTTCTCTTTTTGGCACTCCCTTCACCCTCCCTCTCTCTCATTAGTTTAACTTGAGTTAATTAGGAATAGTAGGCAGCCCTGAATCTGTTATGTGTTAAAATAGAACAATCCAAAAACAGAAAGGCGCAGACACAACTATGTGATTTCATTGTCTAAGGGAGACAGAAAACCAGTGGGAATCCTCTTATCAAGACTAACATCTTCCCAATGGTTAATCTAACTGGCTTTAAAATGTTCCGCAAATGGAGATCTAGGATAACAATCTTTCCGTGTTTCCTTTCTTTTTTTTTTCCATTTCATCACTAGCAAGAATGAGTGAATTGGATTGACATGGAGGTGATAGAGGAAGAGGAATAGTCTGCACGTCAAAATGACAATGTATATTACATGGTTAACAGAATGAGTGGTACGTGCAATGGCTGCCGTTATTTTCATCTGCTCTCGTACAATAAGCTCCTTTTTTTTCCAAGTGTATCATCAAGATCACTCTCAATTCAATGCAGATTAAGTGTTTGCTTGAAGGATCTCTTTCTATGAGTAATATCACTTGATAAATGTGGAACTGAAGTAAGAATCTAAGTATTCACTTGTTGCTATTACTGCACTGTGTATATATAGAGGTCATGCCTGGTGCTGTGACTTAGTGCTGGTCACAGACCTTAGGGCAGAGTGCGCTGTGGAAGTGAAATATAACAGATCTAGAAAATCAAGCCTTGTTTGCAAAGGTAAGGCCCTGAATTTTTGGTTGATTGCATATGGTATTGTTTGAGCTGGATTAAGTGCATGCCCAGGAAAGGTAAGTAAAACAGTACAGAAAAAAACAAATGTGTGCATTATAATTATATATGTCTGAATGTGCTTGTATATGTACAAATATATAACATTTAAGCTTTTGAAGAAAGTTTTGTGAGAAGCATACAAGTTTGTCCATAGTCAAATTTATGACTGCATAAAATTGTTAATTTTGTGCATGTGAAAGTAGTAGTAATAATTGTCAAGAATTTGTCACTTAATTAGTAATGTGTTTACAAATATGCTTTGAAGTTAAAAAAAAATTGAAAGTCTTTTTGACATATGCTTTCCAGGAAAAAGAACTAAAAAATGTTTCGCACAGGGAAGAAAGGGAAACTCCAGAGGGGCTGCAATCAAAATATCTTTGCATATTTTAAGAAAAATAATTTTCCTTTCTCCCTCCAAAATTTCTTTATGATGGAGAACATCAAGCTAAAGGAGTAGAAAAGAACACATAATGAAAAACAAGTATAAGCTTCATTATCAGAAAATACATGATTTCTGAAGTGTTGGAAAAACTCGTAACCCTTCTAAAAGTTATCCTTGGTACTTTTTTTGAGAGTGTGGAAGTTAGTTTGCAGCTGGACAGAACCTACTTTTTTGTTGTTGTTGCTTTATGCGGTAATGAAAAAATGCAGTGACATGGGTTAGTTTATTTTACACCACAAGTTAAAAATACTTTTATTCTTCTAAGAAATTAAAACAGTTTATATTAATGCCACCTATTTCAACATCAATAATAAAATCTATTGTATTTACATAAATACATATTTTCCTTTCCTAAGTACCCTAAATCACAATGAGAGAGCTGTAAAAAGCAAAGGTAAAAAACTTTTGCTTAATAAAAATCCAGGACATGGTTAAACTTTACAGCAGATGATTTTAAATACTTTATGTAGTTTTGATATCTGAGGTTATATCAATCATAATTAAATATGTGAAACATTTTTAAAAAGTCATAAAATACCTGTAAGCTCACATAAAATTTTTGCTTAATCAGAAAGTAAATTAATAGGAAAAACAGTAAAACTAAATTAACTTATCCCATGGCTCTCCAGCAAGCACATATGTTTAGAAAGTCAGAAAATACTTGCCCTTCCATCATATACACAGCAAATGCTACTGGTGGCCTGTAGGAGTAAACTTATTTATCCTCTCAAATAAGGCAGGTCAGAATCACAAATTCTGTCGTTGCTCGCTGCTTTCCCCCTTTTAAGACAGACATGTAAGCCACTAAAAACATGTCTAAAGGAGCATGCTACGCAGCTGAATGCACACAAATTCTCTGGCTTCCATAACATACACTGGTGTGTAGGCAAAAGATAATGCTACAGTCTGAAGAGAAGCACTTTAGCATTATGACTAATATTTGTGGCAAGTGGGATTACTCTAGAAGACCATTATGTATCTCAGAGAAAAATGCAGAATACAGGCTGTTCTCAACACATTCCTATCTATGAAATTAAGTCTGTACACAGTTTTCTCAACAATCACAGCTGTAGTTGCAGTGGCTGTGAAACCTTGTACAGAAGGCAGGATCGCATAATAAATATTTAATAAACAGTTACAACTGTTTACTACAGCAAACTACAAGCAAAGTAATGCTAAAATGTACAGAAAATGCAAGGGTGGCTTTGTCCAATAGGAATACATGGCTCATAGAGATTCATATGTACAGTTTTCTGACTGGAATTATTAGAATTAAGCTAATTTTGGAAATAATCTATTAAGAAACACTTCTAGAGAATTATTAACTAGAAAATACTGCAAATCATTCTGATATTCTCAATGCCTGTATTGTAGTTGGTTTCACCTTGTTCTTCAGACATATAGATCATGTTAAGTTAAATTCAGCGTAACAAATATTTAAAATATAAATTGCATACATTGCCCAGGCAGACTGTACAACATTACATAAAAACTAATACAAGAAGTTGCAGAAAGAAATACAAGAAAGCAGAAAAGAGGTTCTGAATAACAAATCTCAAATTCTTGAAGCTGTAACATTTTTTTTCTTTTCAAGTTAACAGTACAGAACATTAACAATAATCAAACAGACACTTCTTAAATGCTGTCTCAGAAATATGTGAAATATTAACCAGCATGGCATTTCCTGTCAAAGTTATAGCAAAAAACTTTGATGACATTGGTAAGCTTCAATATATTACTGTGGGTACTAGCAAGGGATTTAGATATTCATCTTTAAATGCAGTTGCCTTGACAGTTCGTTTTGTGAGACCAGTGTTAAAACAGTACAATATTTTGGATAATGGGAAGCCATATTCTCTCTCCATATTAGGTCTCATAAAATTTTGACATTAGCTTCAGCCTCCCTTAAATAAGAAGGAAACTTCTTGAGCCTCATATCTGAGTGGATTGTTTTTGGTATGTGGTGGGAATATTTGCATGTACAAATGTTATTCCCTAACTTCACAAATGAAGCAGTGGCTGAAAACACTGAGAAAGGACCCGTGTCCTTCAGTGCAGAAGGTGCTCTGAAGCAAACAGATATCCACCACTGTAGATGCTTTCCACACACTGACACTGGACTGGTTCTGCCTATCAAGAGCAGCTCTGGTTCTGTAAAGCAAGCCAGACATTACTAATGGGAGGAAAAACATTCTGGTCTATCTTTAGTTTTAAATGTGGCAGAGTCTAATATCATTATTTTAAAGCTTTTTTGTTGGGTACTTTGCTTTACATTTAGATTGAAAAAAATAGGAGTTTCTAAGTAAAAATTCTTATTGAAATTAAGTATTCTTTAAGATGTAAATTATTACTTTTCTATGTAGATTATGTAGAGAAATATCTGAAATAACTTAATTTGTAGGACAAGAAGCCGACAAATTCTTCCTGTAATTGAGTACCCTATCCAGAACGTCCTTTCCTTTTTTGAACTCTGTCCATCCCTTCTCACAAACGCTCCCTTTTTAGCCTACTGTGTTGCACTGCACAGAATCCCTGCTTCCACAAATGCTCACCACCAGGCAAAGCAACCTCTGACACAAATAATCATGCTGCAATTCCCTGTATTGAATGTCCAGTTCCAGCCACAATCCTACTGGACAAAATGTCTGTAAAAAATACTGAGGTTAGTATCTTTTCTTGATTGCTAACATATTATTTAAGCGTGAATAGGAATGTCTTCTAACTTATGTTAGCATTAACCATTATCATAAAATTATCAAATAAATTTTAGACAGGTAAGAAGTATTATCCTGAGAAATCAAAGCAAGTAGCTTTTATTTTGTGGTCAGATCTGTAAGAGAATGAAATGGAACTTGAGGATTTTTATTTGAAAATGTTTACGATGTTATGACATTCTCATGCATTTATAATTTTATAACTTTCTCCAAAACAAATTGTCATGAATAATTTTAAGAAGTATTCTTTGTGCTTGATTTATAAATAGAACAATGAAATGTACAAATTTACATAGCCAAGAACATACATTTGATGTGTAATGTTTAACTATCTCTACATTTTAGTTCATGATAAAATTAGGTCCTGGATATTATACTGATAATTTTAATTATCTTTTGAAAGTTTCGTTACTTTAAAGTTTATTACTGCTGTTTCCGTAGTGGTAACATGTCCAGACAGCTATTCCTCTGTCTTTATAAACAAACCTATAAAAATTGCATAGATTCGTTCCTGACTTGAACACTTGAACTTAAATACATTATTTATTCAGCTAGAGCTACACTAAAACCACACAAAAACACTGTAGTCCAATACAACACAACATTCATGTTATTTCTTTTTATGTGCTGTCACAAACCGAAGAAGTGGGTGCATAAATTCTGAGATTAATATTGTTAACTGTCCTATTCACTTTGTCTTTCAGAGCTTCTTATGCTGATTATCTTTCCATTCAAAACCTTCTCTCTATGCTGAAATACTTTTAATTGCATCTGGTGAACTGAAAATGCAATTCTCCAAACACTGAACATTTCTGAACTGTGAGTACTAAATGTATCCATAAATTTGTTTAGATACTAAGTGACATCTTAATAGCTCCCCTTGACTTAATATGAACTTGCATGACTTTCCTGGATAGATGACCCTGCACTCATCTTACAACTGTTCTTCCTCTTCATTGCAAATTGCAGCACTTGAGTCTCATGTAATTTCTACTCAGAGAAAAGATATTTTGTAGCTCTTCTAAGAGTGATCCTGAGTTGAAATAAATATTTCTCTGGTTTTTGCAGAAATATGACAGGACTTTGTTCTGTTAAGTTCCACTATTAAGTTCCCTTGGCAATGCAAAACACAACAAACTAAGAAATGAACAGCTAGATTTCTGCTTCTAACACCTAATAACCTTGGGATGATACTACACAGTGAATAATTGCAAACTATGAATGTGTATAAGGAAGAGAAGCTACTGTGGCTGAACAAATATGCTTTTGGTCAGGCATTTTTTGATTTTTTTTTTTATTTTGATTACTACCAAAAAATCAGGTACATTTATGAAGACCAAAAGAACTGGTAGTGATGAAAGATTAAAAAATGGAGTCTAGTCTTGTGAAAAAATGGTCAAAAAGTGTAGGAATGCACAACCAGAAGACTCTAGCCTGATATTCTCCTTGTCTCAGTGCTTAGAAACTTCGAATTGCTTGTAAGAAGTGAATAAAACAGACTATCTTCTAGAGTACAATGTGTTCCAGCATGCCAGGTTTGCTACTTGTGTATCTTAGTCACAGAATTGGTTAAGAACCAGAGGCAAATGCATATTTATTTAGAGATCCATGAAGGAGACAGTGATAAGTTTTAACTTAAGAAAAAAAATTTAAAAAATTTTTAAAAAGCTAAACAGGAGCTTCAGTTTGGCTCCAGAAGAAGCAGAGCAGACTAGACTGGCAGAAAAATTATTTCTAAAATTCATTTGTTGCAACTCAGGACCCGGTTTCAGTAACTGCCAAGTTTATAGTGGCTTTGGAGATATTTCTATTCAAAAGCCACAGCACAGAAAGATGGACACATAGGCAGTGAAAGGGAACCTAAAACTGTCTATTTCTGTTCTCACTAAGGTAAAAATCCAGTCTACTTAGCCTAAAATGGGAAAATATTGAGTGGAAATGAAGAAATTGCAATCCTTTTTAACATTTTTTTCCCCCAGTAGTTAGATGTACACAATTCTCTTTGATTCTAGTCTGTGTGTGGACTTTTGTAGTGGAATTTTCATTGCAAACTGTTTTAGCAATATTGTATTTGAGTCTGCATGTATTTTTTAAAAAAAACTCTGCTCCTCTTCTTCTGCTCCTCCCCTGGATTGTTTTCTTTTTGCTTTGAGGCTTGGTAAAAAACGTCAATAAACAAAGAAGGGTAGGAACATTTTACTTTTACTAGACCAATTTTTAACTTTAACTGTATCCATTTTGTTATTTCTTTAGGGAAAATTTATAAAGAGTAAACACAAACTTCTACTGTTCGCAGACTCTTGACTCATTTTTGCATCTCTACCTTCTCCAAGAACTGCAGATTGTTCAGGTGAATTTCATTTTATTATTTTCATTAACATCACTCCAGAATAAAACTTTTGTAATTGTATAGATAATGCAAAATTCTTAGAATTTCTGTAAGTTTAGTATAAGCATAGTTATTTTGCATAGGGCATAAAATTGTCATTCACCACCAAAACAACAAGTCAGAAGTATGAGGCAGCTTGTGTGTTTGACAAGCCCCAGCAGGATCTTAGCAAATGCACTGAAATCTTGTAAAGATACACTGACTTTTCATAAGAATAAGGAACCTTGAGGCTCTCTATTCTTCCCCTACACAAACTGACAGAATCAAGTTTTTTAGCTTTTATTTTTAGTTTTAACTCTAAGAGCTAATAATTTCAGAGTACATTAAAATAAATTTTACTTTATTTTAAAACTTAAAAAAAGCAAGTTCTTAAAGTATTTCCTTTAAAAGTCTGAATTTGTTTCTTTTCTTTGGTTACACAGCAGCAGCCAGAAGGCACTAGGCACACTAGGCACAAATGGTGGTAAAAGGATTTTTTTTATATTCTTAATTATTCTGATTACTAGTGGTTGAAATCCACTGATGATCAGACCAAGCTTTGGAGCATCAGTCCACTTTAAGATGCCTGAAATATAATCAGATTAGAATGAAATGCACAATGTGAGATTGAAAGTCACTTTCACTTTTTAATGCATTTTTGAAAGCAAAAACATAAACCAAAAAACCCCTCAAATCTAATATAAGGATTAGAATCACAAAGAGATAAATTCTTTTGTTGTGCTATTTTTCTTATAAATTATTTGGCAATTAGAAAATATTCTTTCTTCTCATAATTAATTGCAGAGAGAATGGGGCTATACATTTTCTGGGTTAAATATGCTCATTCTTTAAAGAAATGACACTTTCTTCCTTTGTCCAATTATCATCTTAGAAGAGAGCTGAAACAAATGAAGCAATGAAAAACATGGCTATAGTTCTAACAGCCTCTGTTGTACTTTAAATGTATGTACAAATGCACACACACTACATATCCCCAAAAAATATTCATTCAGTGTAGTTCTAACTTTGGATGAAAAAGTTAATAATGTCACACACTACATGCAGGGATGTGGTTTTCAGTGTGAGTATAGCTCCTCCCAACATTTACTGTAGCTGATCTTGCTGGATAATAGTTTTTTGTAACAAAACTAGTTCCCTAAATGTATTTCTTGTGTGAGATTATTGTCTTCTTCACTCCCGAGTTGGACAGATCTTACAGAAATGACTAATGTACTTCAAATTTGCAGTAACATATATTCTTTTTCCAATATTATTATTTAACTAAATGTTATATAGGATTTAAAACCACTCTTTCTCAAAACAATGGGAAATATTCTCAACAGCATTCAATGGGAGCTAGACTAATCACATCATCTTTCTTAAAATCACAGTCAAGTGTCTTAGATGTTAATTTTCACTTACCAATAATGTTAATGAGTAGCATATGTACATTAGTACAATACTCCTATCAACAAACACATGAGAATTAGATTATAGCCATGACAGAGTACGTGAAGAATGGGAATTACAAATGACAAGCTAATGCTGTCAACTCACTATATCTAAACTAGAAATTAAGATGTGAGCAACACAACTGGGATAATGTCAATCTTACTAATTACCTTAAAAGGAGACTAGATTCTACCAAAAGGAAAACAGAGACAGTTCGTGATTTGTTGCATTTTTTTTTTCTATATTGGGAATTACATGGTGAGTCTTATCCCTCAGAGCACATGTATGCTCAGATCTACAACTTGGTTAAAGCCTACTTTTCATTATGAACAACACCATCTCATAGTATGCATAGAAACCTCTGTGAACTCAGTAGACAAAGAGACGTCCTGCCTAATGTTAGACATTTGTTTATTTAAGTTAAACTGTATCACTGGGAATTGTAGGAGTTGGAAATTTATCAAAATCTCCCTCTAGCATTACAATACTAGCAAAATACTCAAGTGTTACAGTTAATTCAGAAATTCTATATGATAAATAACAGTGCCAAGTTTTTTGTTTGTTTGTTTCTGATAATTCATATACTTGCATGAGATTTTCCTGGAATTTCTTATTTCCTCTCAAAATTTATAACTTCAAAATTTTTCTAACTCATGTGAGTATTTTCCAGCAAACTGTAGGAAGTTTCAAGGACCAATCATACCAAAATGAAGCCCAGGAAGAGACAGAACACCTGTTATTGACTCCACATTAGCATTAACTCATTAATTAAGTTCAGTAGAGATCACATTGACATCTACATCTACAAACAAGTTTCAAATTGTTTGCCAGCTGCATGGAGAAAGAGCACTTGCTCATATTGAGATGGCTGTTTTCACATCCACTGTGCAGATCCTGTGGCCCTATATATCCTCTACAAAAATAAATCTTTCAAGAATACTGCAAGTAATAATGTTGTTGCATATTAATGTCAAATACAAACATTAAATATAATAAAAATTGACACAAGCAAAATATGAACTTAGAAAACTTTTTTCTAATCAAAAAGGAGGTATATTAATCATCCCTGTAATATTTTTTATTTACATTAAATGTTTTTTAGATGCTCTTTAAAACTTCAGAAGTAATTGGAGGATTATTTTCACACATGAGACTTTCACAACTTAGGAACACAATTACTACACACAGACATAAAGCACACATAGCAATTATGTAAAATCAGTTGAGGCTGTCTAAATCCTGGCTTTGAAACAAAGACTCATGGAGAAAACACTAACAGCAATTGTTGCTAAAAATGCAGGTTAATAACTAACATTGGGGCTGCTTCTGATCTAAATCAGACTTGTTTTGTACTTCTATGAACTCGATTGATTTGCAACAAGTTATTCACAACATTTACTGATAAGAGTTTCTGTTACCTATGACATAAATCTGCCACCTTCATAAACAACTATTTCAATAAACTTTAAACTATTTTATTACGTATTTTCAATAAATAAATGAGTAAGTGTATCTGGTTTAATTTTTAACAGAAAGGCAGGAATAAGTCATCCTGACTCAGGCAAATCGTCCCTGCTCAATGTTCTGCCACAAAATTAAGGAAAAGTATAACAATATTCCAGAAAAATATTCTAAATGTCGAAAACATTCTATAATTCCAAGGCAGACATGAAGTCTCTGAAAATATAGCAATAAAAACTGTGCCTGTATTTATTTACAGATAAGAGGTTGCTGTGAAAAAACTTTTTTTAATTAGTTCTCATTTGCTATGGCCCACATACAAACTTTTCTCAATGCACTATTGCATCAGAGATCTCCCTCACGTTTCAGATAAATACTTAAAAAAGCAATAGACAATTAAAAATATTTTAATTAAATAATATCCTGTTAACATGAAAACTAGTTTAGCCTGAGTGAAAAATTCAAACTTTTTCCAGCTGGTAATTTATGAATGGACAGTTTCTATGACCTTAACTTTGCAAAAACTTGATAGAAAATTATATTTATCCCTCTATTGTGAAAATTATTCTTTTCTCCTTGTACGTATATTTCTGAGGCATCACACCATAAAGTTTTTGATACTTTTTGCTCCCTTCACAGACAATACAATCTGTTTTGTTCTTCTCTCATTTCTTTGATGATAAATTCAAGGAGGGAGAAAAACAATCACATGCCATTTCAAACTAGGAGAACTTAATACACTAAATTTTACTAAATTCTTACAGCATTTAGGAAGTGCTGTAATGCTGAAGTAGTTAATACGTAATCATCTAATTTGTTTTACAAAGAAAATTGCTTCCTATGTCTGAAATAGGTTCTGCAGCTAACCTTTTTAGAAAAATAGTGCAGCAGTTCTTAATATTGTTACTCTATTCTCTCTCATTGTTCCACAATAATTCTAGTTCATTTTAGTATTCTCCTTTTATTTTTCCCTTGAAGTTGTTTTTGTGATGGTCCTAAAGTCATTATTTTATGCTGAAATTGTCCTGCACATGGAGATATGATGTGTGTTCTCAAAATTAATATATGTTAGGAAATGTTTGCTACAGAAACCACAAAGCAGCAAGAATCAGTGTCCAGGTAACAGAGAAGAAGGACGAACATTCTGAAAATATGTGGTTGTTTAGGTGGATGGATATGCTTCCGGTAAAGTGTTTTGCCCTAACTAAACCCTAGATTTTAAGGTAGATTTTACATAAATAGCTCCAGATTCTGAGTCAATCAGTTAAAAAGCAAAGGTTCTTCTGCACAGAGACTATGCTTATCTTCTCCAGAAGACCAGGAAAGAGCTTTGTCCATTGAAAGGATACTTTTTATCTCTAATGCTGTTAAACATTATTCACAGATTATTACAGCTCTAGAAGCAATATAAAAGTTCACCAAAAAAACAAACACAAAGCCATGTCCTCATGGTTGGAGAGAAAAAGGAAAAAAAAAAAAAAAAAAAAAAAAAAGAGAGATTTTTTTTTCTTACATCACTCTGGATATCTCCAGTAGGAAATTTGTATCTCCATTAGTTGCCTAGATTTCCTTCACACTCACCACAATAATTAGTTACTTTGGGGATTCTACTCGGTTGATCTATACTTAACACTGTGGTGTATGGAATTATGCGCTAAAGCAGTCCATTTCTCACCACTACAGAAGGATGCTACATTTTAGAGTAGATGAGAATAAATGTGTAGGAGTTGTCTATAGGAGGAGTTGCTCAAGTGAACATCATGCAGATGGGCTTAGCATAACAATTCATATCAACTCAGCCCAGGAAAACTAGAGGACTGGAGTGATGACTGGTTTTCTAAAGGTAGCTTTGGTAGTTTTTACTGTATTTAAGATCATTTCCAGAGTCTCCAATCCAGCAAGTAATCTTGCTGCTCTTGTGCCTGGGGCTTACTGGATATCTGCACTGCTGTCCCCCTCTGAATATGGACTTTTTTCTCTCTTGCTTTATGGATACTTTCCTTACCGCTGTGAAATAATAGATGGTGTAAAGTTGAAATATTCTTTGCTATGTCTCTTTAAAAGTCTGTATTCTGTGTAAAGAATACAAAATTGAGACAAAAGTTTCTGATCTGTGAATGAAATTAGAAGAAATAATATTCTTCCAATTGTAGATGGATCTCTTTCTGAATGAGAAAGTATAGTGTGATTACTTTCTATACAGGAACAGAGGGGACACTTTGTCCCTCTTTGCAATGAGTGTCTTATGCCCATAGTATCTTTTGATACCAAGATTACAAAATAAGTAACACAAGTTTTTCTACTTCTTACTCTGCCATCGTTGTAGAGAACCAAGGCAAGTTAACCCCGGTCATTACTAGAGCAAAGGTGTTTGCATGAATCAGCCAAACAGTAGTTAGCACGATATTTGTTCAAACTTGTTTGTGGAAGCATTATCAAGGAATATCTCTGGGAACATTTCTTCATACACTGCTATCTTCTATGTACCAACAGGAAATTATTTTTCATTATATAAAGCATGTTAAAACTGAAATATATATTTATTCATCTGTCATCTACTTTACTCCAGGGGTTTGTACCTTCCAGACACGTTAGAATAAATAAAAAATGGGTGTACATATAAATATTAATGTTTATATAAAAGGAACGCTTGGATTTTTAGAAATGTAACACAGTATGATGCAAAAGTCACTTGAATTTCACTTGAATACTTCAATCTCAAAATTAGAGTTATCAGAGTTTTAAAATCCCAACTTCCTTTGGTCTTTCAGTCTAAACAATAAAATTCACACCAATGCTGACCACTTTCTAATGTGGCTACCTTCCCATGGCCATCTAAAGCATGACCACTCTTTCTGTGGTCCCATCTTTGATGGAATTTCAGAAGATTAACAAAGTGAATAAAAGATTTTATACTGAAAGTCCAGTGAGTTTATGAATAAAGAAAGCACTTAAAAAAAAAAAAAGTTTATGCTCTGCCCTTTGTTGCTTCTACTCTTTCTGTTAGTTATATAAAAGGTTCTATACAAATGACGAAATCATTTCCATTCGTGACTCCCTGGGTAACACAATTTAAGAAAAAATGGTTCAGCTAACTATGATTTCGAATAACTCAACACAAAAGATACAATGTGGCTACCAACTTGTGCAGTGCCGCAGGTGACTCTTTTCATTTCCTATTCCAGAGTTCATGGAACACCAGCACTTAATGGTGCTGTGTTACTCTACTCATCTAATTTTTTTTTAATTATATAACAATTATAACTTTTTGGAAGTTGCTTAGATCACTACAACACTTTCTAGAAGGCATAATAGTTAGGCAGCTTAAGAAGTAATTTTGTTAGATCATCAAATGCCAAAAATAAGCAATGAAAAACATTCCCAGAACTGTAAATGACAACAGCTGAAAGTAGAGAACACTCCTTGTCTGTTTCCTTGCGATAAAATTCTTGCAACGTCCTACGTTATAGGCAGTGCAAGCTAATTTTATCCAGTCTTATCTGATCTACCTACTTTTTAGCATGTCTAGTAGAAGATAATAGTTAGATGTCTTTAATGATCAAATATATTTATTCTGAAGGGCATAGTCTCCTTTCTATAGAAACTATAGTCAGAATGTCTTACTGCTGTGATTGCAATCTCAGCATTACACAAAGAGTAAGTCACCTATCCCCTATGCTAGATAATGAAATCACAGACTGTGGGAACTGAAAAAGTGGTTGGAAGTCATGAGGGAGAGGAGAGGGAGAGGGGAGAGGGGAGAAGGGAGAGGAGAGAGGGGAGAGGGGAGAGGGGGAGGAGGAGAAAGAGAGAGAGGGAGAGGGAGAGGGAGAGG